>KQ993029.1:6396-28808 GCA_001598015.1 Dorcoceras hygrometricum
AAAAGATCGAATAAGCTACTTGTAAGCTACTTCGAAGAAATATCTTTAGAATACTCAAGAAAATACTGAACGAACATCATCAAACCATTTCCTAAAACATTTCTGGATCAAAATACTGTAAACGTACATGGACATAAAATAGAGCATGAACTTTCTGGTTTTGAAGAACAGCCGTAGCTATCTTCCATTCTTTAAAATCTCGCACACAATCATGCAAACATAACTGAATATATGCTTTCATGAGTGAGCAAGAAACAGAGTTTACTTGCCTGAATTCTGCAACACAAACACAGCCGAAGTTCAGCAAATCACCTGCACTCCGTTCGTCTTCCTTCAAAAGTTTTGAAAGGATTTTGCTCGGTTTCCTTTAGAAAGAGCACCGCTTACTATGATTTGTTTTGAAAATAATGATGCATGAAGCAGCTTATGATTCTATTTATATGATTTAAATTCCTAAGGAAGGAAAACACGTTATCAATATGTCAAAGTCCCCTAAAAGCGTACTCTGTTTTTCAAAGTAAAACCCGATGCAATAAAAACAAGCCATTTTAGTTAAAACGAAGGATCCGATTGGTTTGCAATTAACCTGCTAAACAACTGCTGAATTTATGTTCTAACATCTGGAAGTCTATGCATTGCAATAGAAATCTGAATAAAGCATGAAGCTAAATTCTGAATGTCGATTTAATGAAGTCTGAAACTTACGAAATCATGATATCTGAAATTTAGCTTTTCAAGGCTTAAAACTAAACAGTACGATCTGAAACTTGAAATTCAACCGAATTAAGAGTTGAAGAAAATAGCATATCAATTTAATCCCTCAAATCTCATAACTTATTAATTGCGGCTATAAAAAGGTCTGGGGCACTACAAAAACTCCACACCACAATGAGATTTCCGAAACTAATAATGGGAGTTTGCAAGAGATGATGAGTGTAATTTGATTTCAAAAAATTTTCTTACGGCTTTTGGGTCATGTCCATGAATACTAAATGACACGTTCTACATATTCTTTTTTTGAGGATGAGTATCCTGATGGATCCTTATGAAATTATTATTCGAAAGAAGCTTCAACTAAAATATTTCATGTATTTTGATGTTCTTGTTACCTTTTTAAAGATAGAGATCATCTTGAAAAATATGGTTCAAAGGGTGAGGAGAGTTTATTCCATGATACTCCTGTAATAGTTGTTTTTATAGAATGTATAATTTGAGAATTGGGGAATTTATGGAGTCGGTTAGTGCTGTTTTTAGTGATCATGCTGTTAGAGTATGTTCCTGGCTGGCCAATAATAGTTGTGGGTTTTGTTGACTCTTGATACAATTCATATATATAATCTACATTTATTCTAATGGTATTCTTTATATTTTATTATTACAAACTTGTTGGATAAAAATCTTGAATGTACTATAGTGTATGTAAGATGTGAAAGTGGATATAATGACTCTCATGAAACACATTCTAATTTGCTGTATATTTTAAATGAGTTCCTAATCGATTGGGACGTCCGCAATAATGATAAGGGCCGCTCGATTTGAGACTAGCAACTGCGATACTGAGTACCACAATTTTTACTGGTAAGGAACATGGAGATGTTCTAAGCATGCAGATGGATATTCACTTGGTGATCTATCGAATCACCATCGTTCGAACTTTCCAAGTGGTTATCATTTGTCGAGTGGATTAAGTTCGAGGCTTTAGTTGTACACCATTAGTCCTTACGACTTACTCGAAATATCATTGGAGACTCTACATTCTAGTGCCTCACTTTAAGTCGTATCAGGTGGCGGAATTGGATGAGGTTCTGATGCATGTAGGAGCTGATGCTTGTTGTCGAGGACTCACTGCTCGCTTAAATGCGTGGATACCTTTGTGTTCTGATGAGATAATTGTGAGACCCAAAAGTTAAGAAATATTAATTGAGTTAATTAATCGGATTTTATGAGATTCAGATTTGAGCGAACAAATCTGGCTGAGTTAAGCTTTGAGTTGGTATGCTTAGCGAAGCTATCGGGTTTGTATAAGTCTTGGAATCAGCCTTGGATCAATTTAGACTTTCAGCGGAATCTGGCCAGATGTCAGTGTTAGCCATCGCTGAGTAATCGTGTTCAGCAGTAGTGATGGAATCTGGTTCCGCAGGTGTTGGATGTGAGCCAGCGTGTTTCGGTAGTGAGTAGCTAAACTACGTCATTTGGATTAGTTGGAATGACGGCGTTTTGGTTAGCGAGCGAGATAGAGATTTGAGGCGTTGATATTCATATTTTGGTGAGATCTGAGTGTTGCGTTGCTGGTTAGCATTTCAGATTTGAGTAGCTGGTGACGTGTCTAGATGCGACAGTAGATGCGGTGCGACGCCGTTTGAGTAAGTCGTTGTTCGCTATAGAGAGATCATCTGATCTTTATATAGATAACCTTGCCTTTGTTCTTGATTATTCAGCCTCGAACACTTAGAAATATTTCTCGTGAGCAAACTCTGTCGTGATACCCTAGCTACTGTTCACCGAACCTTATCTTCTCCGGTTGCCGGCGGTAGGCAGCTCCGATTGAAGTAAGAGTGGTAGCACTGGACTCCTCTTGCTAAGACGATTCATTTGGTACTGCTTTTGGAAGCTTGCGTGAAGCTGGAGAGGTGTGCGAAGACATCTCCCTTGTGTAATCTGTTAGCATAAGCGTCGGATTTCGTCTGCCGTTGAGGTAGCTCATTGGGTAAGTGTTAAGATCCTACCTTGTGCTTTGTTTAGAGCCTTCTGTTGTTTTATAAGGGTAGGACAGATCTAGTTGAGCTCGTAGCTCCCAATTCGTGGTTTCTGTGTTACTGTCCCTGAGCTAGTATTTGTGTTTGGCCTATCAGGTGTGAGATCTGTGTTGCTCGGGACCCCGTTGTAGTAATTGTAGCACAGAAGACTTGAGGTACGGATGTGAGCTTGTTTTAAAAGCTTTGGATTGACCATGGATGATTATGCTTGCTATTTTATATGCCTTGCTTCGTTGTATGTGTTATGTGTTGGACATTTTATTTTTGCATACACGCATTTATCATATTGAGCTTGGATCTGTTGTAGTCGTGCCTTTTGTGCCTTGTTGTATTGATCTGTGCGTACCAGGATGCTGTTAGAGGCTGAGCGGGTAACTCCCGTATCTCATATCCTTGCTGGGATCTGTTACACACTATGAGCGGATTGGGTAGCTCCCACATCTCATGAGTTGAGCAACAGCGGGTTGAGCTATGTTTTGCATCTGGTGCTATGTGTTGAGACGAGTGGGTAGCTCCCATATACTCACACACCCCGTTGCCACTGTTGTACTGTTGCTCGGTTGATCCGTATCTGTTGATGAGCTGTTCTTTGAGATTCTTTGGCTCCCTGCGTTTTGGTTGTAGCCTTGTTCTCATGCATAGCATTTGCATATTGTCTGTTTCTTTCCATTTGATGTTTTTAGTTGTACACCATTAGTCCTTACGACTTACTCGAAATATCATTGGAGACTCTACATTCTAGTGCCTCACTTTAAGTCGTATCAGGTGGCGGAATTGGATGAGGTTCTGATGCATGTAGGAGCTGATGCTTTGTTGTCGAGGACTCACTGCTCGCTTAAATGCGTGGATACCTTTGTGTTTTGATGAGATAATTGTGAGACCCAAAAGTTAAGAAAGATTAATTGAGTTAATTAATCGGATTTTATGAGATTCAGATTTGAGCGAACAAATCTGGCTGAGTTAAGCTTTGAGTTGGTATGCTTAGCGAAGCTATCGGGTTTGTATAAGTCTTGGAATCAGCCTTGGATCAATTTAGACTTTCAGCGGAATCTGGCCAGATGTCAGTGTTAGCCATCGCTGAGTAATCGTGTTCAGCAGTTGTGATGGAATCTGGTTTCGCAGGTGTTGGATGTGAGCCAGCGCGTTTCTGTAGTGAGTAGCTAAACTATGTCGTTTTTTTTTTTGGCTAAACTATGTCGTTTGGATTAGTGGGAACGACGGTGTTTTGGTCAGCGAGTGAGATACAGATCTGAGGCGTTGGTCTTCAGATTTCGATGAGATCTGAGTGTTGCATTACTGGCTAGCATTTCAGATTTGAGTAGGGGGTGACGTGTTTAGATGCGACAGTAGATGCGGTGCAACGTCGTTTAAGTAAGTCGAGATCTGTTTGCTGTAGAGAGATCTATTGTGAAATTCAGATCTGAGCGGGAAGTTAGTTTTGAGACTTAAGTTTTCGGTAGGTTCGACTCTTCAGATTTGAGCAGATCTGATCTTTATATAGATAACCTTGCCTTTGTTCTTGATTATTCAGCCCCGACACTTAGAAATATTTCTCGTGAGCAAACTCTGTCACGATACCCTAGCTACTGTTCACCGAACCTTATCTTCTCCGGTTGCCGGCGGTAGGCAACTCCGATTGAAGTAAGAGTGGTAGCACTGGACTCCTCTTGCTAAGACGCTTCATTTGGTACTGCTTTTGGAAGCTTGCGTGAAGCTGGAGAGGTGTGCAAAGACATCTCCCTTGTGTAATCTGTTAGCATAAGCATCGGATTTCGTCTGCCGTTGAGGTAGCTCGTTGGGTAAGTGTTAAGATCCTACCTTGTGCTTTGTTTAGAGCCTTCTGTTGTTTTATAAGGGTAGGACAGATCTAGTTGAGCTCGTAGCTCCCAATTCGTGGTTTCTGTGTTACTGTCCCTGAGCTAGTATTTGTGTTTGGCCTATCAGGTGTGAGATCTGTGTTGCTCGGGATCCCGTTGTAGTAATTGTAGCACAGACGACTTGAGGTACGGATGTGAGCTTGTTTTAAAAGCTTTGGATTGACCATGGATGATTATGCTTGCTGTTTTATATGCCTTGCTTCGTTGTATGTGTTCTGTGTTGGACATTTTATTTGTGCATACACGCATTTATCATATTGAGCTCGGATCTGTTGTAGTCGTGCCTTTTGTGCCTTGTTGTATTGATCTGTGCGTTGTATGTGTTCTGTGTTGGACATTTTATTTGTGCATACACGCATTTATCATATTGAGCTCGGATCTGTTGTAGTCGTGCCTTTTGTGCCTTGTTGTATTGATCTGTGCGTACCAGGATGCTGTTTGAGGCTGAGCGGGTAACTCCCGTATCTCATCTCCTTGCTGGGATCTGTTAGACACTATGAGTGGATCGGGTAGCTCCCACATCTCATGAGTTGAGCAACAACGGGTTGAGCTATGTTTTGCATCTGGTTCCATGTGTTGAGACGAGTGGGTAGCTCCCATATACTCACACACCCCGTTGCCACTGTTGTACTGTTGCTCGGTTGATCCGTATCTGTTGATGAGCTGTTCTTTGAGATTCTTTGGCTCCCTGCGTTTTGGTTGTAGCCTTGTTCTCATGCATAGCATTTGCATATTGTCTGTTGCTTTCCATTTGATGTTTTATATTGCTCTCCGTACTGGGGTTTGACCCCATGTCCCTCTGGGTCTTGGTATTATTTGCCTATGAATGTGTTTTCAGGTTACCATGGTTACTCAGCTGGTCGTGGAGTTGACCCAGCTGGAGGTACCCCAAGAGGTGGTTAGAGTGTCCCAGTTAGCGTATAGCATATATGTATAAGCACTGTAAGCCGGGGAGTGCCCTGTGCTTTATTGAATTTCAGTTGTATTTCGGTAGTGCTTGTATTTTTTAAATGTTGTACTATTGCACTGAGTGATTTTAAAACTAGGATATTTTGAGTATGATTGTAATTTAAATTATGTTATCTTTTAGTCAGGCCAAAAGAAAAATTTTAACCACTATTTTATTGCTTCCGCTATTGTTTGCGTGGTTTTACTCTGAGTTGAGCACGAGTCCAGACAATAATTATGTGACAAATCTCTAGTCAGAGTACGATATATGTTTTATGGTAAATGGTTTCTCTAGTGGCACATGCAATGTCACTATTTGATTTTAGAGATGTATTGCAAGGCTATCGAATCATTAACGATTATCATTTTACCAGTGATCGTTGGTTCGATCGGGATATTTGAGTCAAAGGGACCATACTGTACGCTAACTATTATCAAATGATTCTTGCAGGCACAATGAGTGATACCTAGGAAATCATGGGGTGATGTTTCTAGACGCTTTGAAATGATTTGTTGCATAAGTCGAAAATGTATTCTTTGAGTCACACGGGGTTGTGAGTCCACGACTAACTGTATCCCTAAACCGTTGAGGATCATACGAGTGTTAGTTTCTTAATTCTCGTAGAGATATGAGACTCAATATACTGAGTATGACAGAAGGGAGCTTGGAAGTATGACTTCCATAATGTCAAACCCGGTGCTCATAATTACATATTAAGCACACAATTAACGATTAATGCAGAAGCTTGAAAGTGGGTTAAAATTTTTCTTTTCGACATGATACAATTTAACAAGTAAAAATATTCGATTACTCAAAATAACTATACAAGCTCTTTTTAAAAATGGTTACAACCACATGTTACAACCACATGCAGAGCTAACATGCTCACAAGACATGCCGAAAGCCAAAGAGTAAACATCTAAACTCCCAGTTAACCAATCAAGTATGTAAAATCCATCAGTCAACAACGTCAAGTCAAATACAATCACAACTACTCAGGGCATCCCCTGGTATTGACTCGACAATATATACATATACATATATAACTAGGATACTCGATCAACTCCTAAGGGGCTTCACTAGCTGATGCTCCACCGGGCATAGCTGATCCACCTGGATATCCTGCAATGGCAATCAAAACAACCAAAACAGCCTCAAAGAGAAGGGATCAAACCTCATACGAAGAACACAGTAAATATAAAGCTAAGTGTGTATGCAAAGTGCTATGCAATGCATGTCCGATAGCAAGAAACATCGGATACTAAAACCGGAGGCCAAACAAAACGTCAACACCGACATGTGGCAACATCATCGGGAGTTCGGGAGCTACCCAGGTGGTCCCAACGGAAAATAGATGTGGCTCATCATCGAGGGTGATGGGAGCTACCCGCTTGGCCGCGACGACAAACAAATTTGCACTATGATCACCCGCCACCGCTTATCCAGGCCACAATAAACTAAGGGGGCGGTGCGTCCTCAGTGCTCTCCCTCGTGAGTATGATAAAAAAGACAACCCACGAGATTTTAACTGAAGTCAAGAATCAATATAACGGCTGGCAATGAAAATCTTAAGGCGCAATATACAAATGTTCATGCTCGATGTAATGACATGTATATGAATATATGAAATCACATGTCAAAAACTGTAACGCCCATAAATCCACAATGATAGATCTAAATTTTAGAAAGGTTTTATTTGCTATTTCAGCACCCTTCTCATTGTTAATTCAACAATTCAGCTTTTGCCCGAGCTATTTTTCAGTTTAGCCCAGGAACCCGGTTCACAAGAGTTGGCCGGTCGAACACTACCAAGCACGGTATTTAAAATCAGTCGGTGCAAAAAATTTTAAAGATAAAATGAGCTCACGCGTTTCTTTTGCCTATAAATATATGTGCCAAGTACTTTCACCCTCATTATCAAACTTCTTCCAACGATTTACATATTTAAAGCGGTGGGTACTGTGGGAAAAATCTCTCTACCGACCAGAGCTTCAAAACTCTTTCGAAGTGATTTTGATCGTTTTTGTAAGTGGTTCAAAGCTGGAGAATTCTGTTAGCTGCGTTCAGCAGTTGAGGCAAGTAAACTCTGTTTCTTGCCGTAATTTGGAAAGCATATATTGATTTCCTTCTTGCATCTTTGTATGAGTTATTAAGGTTTGAGAAATGTTTTAGAAGTTTTTCAAACACAGAGTTGAGTTTACGATGATTTCTTGAGAAATTATTGGTTTGCTGGAGTTTTGATTCAGAAAAGTTGTTCGAAAATGTTTTAAGATGTTTGAGTCAGTTTCTTTCTTGAAATTTTTTGGATGTTCTGCGAGCAGCTTACAAGTAGCTAACAAGCAGCTTACGCGTTTTTTTTTCTGGAATGTTTCCTAAGATATTTTCAGTTGCTTCAGACTAAGTAAATCTTCTAAGCTGTTAGTCAGTATTGAGCTAAGTTAGCAATCTGATTATTTTCCCGAGCTAATTTTAAGTCACGATCTATTTCTTTCCTTGAGCTGGTCTCAATTCACGATCTGATTTCGTTGTCCGATCTGAGTTGACTTTGTTTGACCATTAATCTAGTCTGTTCGTTTAAGTTGCGTTGAATTTTTCCTAATCTGCGTTGACCAAACAGCCTAGATCTGATTTTCTATGCTGAGCTTGTTTACGCTCGCGAACTGTTCATACTCTGAGCCGGACTGGTTCTGTGACACCCAAACCCAACGGGGCCACGAGAAATGGGGTAAACAAAATTTTCGAATAAAAGAAGGGCTAAAGGATAATTTGTTATAAGCTGCATCTCTTATAACTCAAAGGAAACAAGACACAAAACCATTCGAAAGTTCAGCAGATATTCAAATACGCGCGCTACTGCTAAAAACTTGTGCGGAAACAGGGTATTTCATATAACTTTGCAAATGCGGTTTACAACAGCTGTTATTCGATATAAATATACAACCATTGCTATTGATTTAATACAGCACAACCTAATCAAAACAATATAACTATGACACGGAAAACGTAGGCCTTGGATAAACACAACGCCACCCATCTGCTGATTCAAGTTTCACCTGCTGTTCCTCCATCAGCTGTCGTACCTGCACCATTTTAAAAGCTAGTGAGCCTAAAGGCTCAGCAAGTAAAATCGGAGTAGTAACAATTTCATAATCAGCAGTTATAAGCTGCATCTCTTATAACTCAAAGGAAACAAGACACAAAACCATCCGAAAGTTCAGCAGATATTCAAATACGCGCGCTACTGCTAAAAACTTGTGCGGAAACAGGTTATTTCATATAACTTTGCAAATGCGGTTTACAACAGCTGTTATTCGATATAAATATACAACCATTGCTATTGATTTAATACAGCACAACCTAATCAAAACAATATAACTATGACACGGAAAACGTAGGCCTTGGATAAACACAACGCCACCCATCTGCTGATTCAAGTTTCACCTGCTGTTCCTCCATCAGCTGTCGTACCTGTACCATTTTAAAAGCTAGTGAGCCTAAAGGCTCAGCAAGTAAAATCGGAGTAGTAACAATTTCATAATCAGCAGGCAGACATCTGAACAATGCATATGTTAAGGAACTTCAATATTCATAAACATTTCAATGGCAGAAACAGGGGATGAAAGCCCAGCTTCTTCATTTCTTTCAATTCCATTTTCAGTTGATCATGGCATATAAGTTCTATTTGGTCCGTGTTGCACTTTGATCAAAATGACTCCCGATATCAGTTTAGCATATAGCTCATATGAAAGGGCAATTGACATCTTGACAACTGCTCACCCTTCTCCTTGGTGACCTTAACTATACATGCCATAATCTAAAACATCTTTCGTTCCTTAACAATCTTTCTTTAAACATTTCTGTAAAACATCGGGTTCCATTATTTAAAACATTTGCTTCCCATTTTAAAACTTTACTGAGTATTGAATTCGACTTTGAAAATATATCGTTAAACTGGAACTGATTGAGAGAAAAACCAATCGAAATGAATAGTACCAGTCACAAGACTAATACCTGCTGAAATGAAATGAAATACATCTGCTGATGAACAGTACCAGTCGCAAGAATAAATACAAAATGAAACGATGTCGTTGGGGTGATCAGCAGACGAATACAAAACTATCTGCTAATCTTTGTATAAAGTGAAACGGTGTCGTTATAGTGATCAACAGACGAAATACAAAACTACCTGCTGATCTTTGTATAACTAAATGGAACGACGTCGTTAGCACATCAATCAGTCGCAAGGACAAGTGCTAACACGATTATATAAATGAATAGTACCAGTCACGAGACTAGTACCAGCTGGAATAAACAGTACTTGAAATTAAAGCAACTGCTAAATTTAAGATCACAATGCAGCTGCTGATTCCTTATCAAAGGAAAGCAACTGCTGATACTAAATAAAGAAAGACGCATCTGCTGATGAACAGTGCATCTGCTGAATTTTATGAAAAACGCTTGTAACATCAAAACAACGATCGCGCTACCAGCCGTTGCCTATTAAACCAGACTTTATACCGATCTAACTAGAACTGCTGATTACACAAATCATCAAATCCTGATATTACAACAAAGAGGAAAACATTCATCAACATTATATCAATGCACCTGCTGAATCTTAACAAGTAGAGACAGCTGTTGGGACATAACTCGACATTTGTAATATCAGAACAATAACGATGTCATCAGCTGCTGCCTATCAAACCATACCAATGATTCAACCAACAGCTACCGATTTCACAGTTATCAAATTCTAATATTACTGCATTTTGAGAAGACATTCATAACATTTCTGGAAGTGAATTCCAATCCTCAGTATCTTTTAAACTTCATAAATTCTGAAAATCATACTGGAAGCTTTATAAACAACAAACAACATGTTTTTGAACCCATCTATCTTTCCTTATCATGTCTAAATCATTTCAAACATGAACTTTAAATATATCCATAACATACAGGCACGCAGATCCAATAAAACACAATATATACTTCAAATGGTGTAGAAAAGATCAGCTTTTACGTGCCTTGATTTGAAGCTTTGCAACCACAGCTAATTCCTGCATAATCCTCCCTCTTGAGCAACACACAAATTCTTCTGGAAATTTCTTTGAAGAACACTTTAAAACTTTTCTTTGCAAATGATACAAATCTTACTTTAGAAACAAGTATTTATATGAAAGGGATTCGTGGCAAGCTACTTGTGAAATCAAGCATGACACACTCCTAAAAGTTAGTAAAATTCCCTTCATATTATTTTAATTTGTAAAACACCAAACCCTTTTTAAAAGAAATCATTTTACCTCCTTAAAACATTTTACAATAAATTTCCAACCAACTTATGCATTGCTCTTTGGAGTTACCTGCTGGAACCAGCCGCAGCGCACCATTACCTGCTGATATCAACAATTCAGCAGATATAAAATATTTAAAATTTCCAATTGGCCCATTTGATTAATAGAATGCATAAATGTGGTCCTATGGATTTTGGGGCGTTACAGGTTCAGCTTAGGTTCACTTTGTACTGATATTGAAATTTCAAGTTTAATATTCTTTCTTTCGGATTTGATTCAAAGGTGTAACTCTAATATGTTTGAAGTTATACCCAATTTCAAGATATTGTTTTTCAGCTTAGAGTTCTTCTATTTGTTATTTGTCTCTATAGCCTGAGCTGATTCGAGTTTCATCTTTCCGATGTAATCTCAGTGGCTTTCGAAAATCAAATGCGTTTAAAATAGCAAACCATATGTGAAAGAGATCTTATTCAGATCAAAGAAAAACAGTTTAAAGCAAGTTTAAAGAAAAGGCAGTTTAAAGAAAGTTTCAGCAGAGAAGCTGTTTTAATGATATATGGAAATGTGACGAAGGAGGAATGACAGAAGTTTCCCTGTCATATATCATAATAGTTTTAAAGGAAGTATATTTGTAACGCCCAGAAATCTTAATTACGTGTAAATAGTGCATGACTAGAGGGAAAAATTATTTTAGAAAATTATATGATATTTTATGTGATTAATGATAGTTTTGTTGTTTCATGATATGCATGTGATGTTTTTAGTCTATTTGAGTTCCGGACGTGTGTATGAGACTATGGACGACCGAGATGAAAATTATTTGAAATTTTTATGCCCTCAGATTTTTAAGATCAAAATTTATTATTTTTTTAAGCAGCAATTTCCGAAAAATGAGCTTTTATGATTTTTAGTGAGGAGAACCCGTTTTTCGCCTATACGGACTATTTTTAATGGACTTTTCTATATTTTAAATTTGAGGAGGCTACATATTATGAAAATTAAGATTTTAAAGTCTATGTATAGAGTTTTATTCAACATTTTAAATAAGTGGAGGGTTAGTATAGGAAAACTCTTAATTTTCTTAATTAAAACATAGGAGGGGTCGTTTTAGACATAATTCATTTTCTCCCTACCCCAATTTTCGAAGACCCTACCTCCTTCCCCTCCCTCTAGCCACCTCCTCTCCTTGGTGCTCTAGGCTCCATCGAATTTTGGGTTTTTTCAAGGGGGTTAGTATAGGAAAACTCTTAATTTTCTTAATTAAAACATAGGAGGGGTCGTTTTAGACATAATTCATTTTCTCCCTACCCCAATTTTCGAAGACCCTACCTCCTTCCCCTCCCTCTAGCCACCTCCTCTCCTTGGTGCTCTAGGCTCCATCGAATTTTGGGTTTTTTCAAGGTGGTTTGTCCCGATCTCGCGTCCCCCGCTTCGGTAACTCACAGTTCTTCATTGTTCTTCAATCAAGACATGTTCTATCTCCCTTTTCTCACCTTTTAAATTATAATGTACTGTTTTTAAATGATGATTGCATGAATTGTATGTGTTATGATTAGATCTATTATTTGTTGCTTGAGATTCATGCATGCATCACGATTTTCACCTTATATTTGAATTGTTTCTTGAGAAGCTTCGGTCATGGGCGGTTCATGGGGCTAGGGTTTGGTCCAGGGGTGGTACGAGTAGTTAGTCCATCGAGTTAGGATCACGTGGTCCAAACAGGAAGAGATTTGGTCAAGGAATGAATTAGTTACGAATTTTATGATCAGCACGTGTCCTGGATTGTCTCCTGTGCGCGACAGTAGAGTTGTTGGGGTCGGGTAAGTCGCTCTATATAGTCTGTGTGGTCAAAATTGATTTTAAGAGATATCTCATTGAGTTCGGTTCACGTAGGTTCAAATATGAGGCGATTTGGTTGAGGAACGAATTAGTTATGAGTTTTATGTCTAGCACGTGTCCTGGTTGCATTCTGCGCCCGAGCAGTGTCATTATGAGCTTTGGGTTGGTCACGCTTGAATAGTTTTGAGTCTCGTTTGTTTCAATGACTATTATATTGAGTTAGGGTGATGCAGGTCGAAATAGGGTGTGATTTGGTTAAGAATTGGATTTTTAATAATTTTTATCGTTTTGTCGCTCGTAGTGAGCCTCGTCAGGTCATTTTTGTGAAAATTAAGTTCGAGTCTTAGGGGCTGCCAAAGTTCGTGGATGACTTTATTCTATGTTTTAAGCATATTTTAATATTTTTTCATCATTTTTAGAATTAATTTGATTTATGAGATTTTTTGCAATTTTAATGACAAATTAATGTCTAGCAAATGATTTTTAGCATGTGTGTTTTTTTAAAAACTGTCATAGCTGGATCGGGTCGGGTCAGTCGAGTTTTGAGTCAAATATTTTTAAGTCTGGTTCGAGTTATTTTATTTCTGGATCGGATATTTTTATTTTAAAGTTTTAAGTCCAATTTTAAGGATATTAGGCCAAATATTTTAAGTCAACTTTTTAAAGTCAAAATTTTAATTTTTTTATGGGCCTAATATTTTAATTAAATTTTAAAGTCTAAATTTTTGGTCAATGGGACTTTTACTTGGTCAAGATTTTAATGGTTAATTTTAAAGTGAATGGTTGAGTATTTTATAAATTCTTAAAGTTAATTTTAAAGTTTAATGGGTCAAGTCATGTTTAGAACTAAGTTTCATGTTTAGGTTAAGTCTAGGCTTTTGAGGCCTAGAGTTAGTGGGCTAGGCACCTGAACCAGTCCTTGACCGGAGTAGAAAATATAGAAGCCCGTGAATATATATTTAATTATATATGTAGTATTTTATGTATGATAATATTTGAAATGAAAGAAATAAATATATATTAACGGGCTAAGCCTTTAAATTACATGTTTTTATGAAATGCACGCATCATGAAGATTTATGAAAATGTTAAGGCATGAAGGAAAAGAAAAATACGAGGGATTGAAGTGATGTGTGGCAAGTTTACGATGGGAGCTAGTCGGGATATGTCAGGCCTCGTGCTAATCAACAAGGATTAAGAATACAATTAAGCACATACTAGTGGAAGCATAAAATAGGGCTTAAAATTTTTTCGAAATAAATGGGTCTGAACTCAAAATCGTCATTCAAAATAATGCATATTCAAAATAGGATTTAACTCAAAATCCAAACACAAACAGGTAATCAAATAAATCTCAATACAGATCCCCAATATACATAGAAACTCAGGGCATCCCCTGGTTCAATACATAATATATATACACTGGGACTCAACCCAACGGGGATCTACTAGCTGCAGCTCCACTCTGCCCAGCCAGATTACCTGTGGCACCTGCAAAGGGTAACACATACCCAAGAATACAAAAGCAGAAAAAGAAATACTAGGTCAAACCTCTGTACGAAGAGCACTAAGATAACAGCTCGATGGAAATCATCGGTCCGTGATCTTCAGGGCTGGCCACTCAATTACCCATCATAGCTCAGTGGTATTCAGACACGATGAATCGGTCGGTCACCACTCCGATGATAGCGTTGGACCTTTCAGGCACGACACATCTGTCTGCCGATCACAACGTGGCTCTTTCTCGGGTTCTCAATCAATCAATCAATCAATAGGCTCAATATGTATGCATGTATGAAATTCAAATCTGATTTCAACATGCATAATTCACGTAAACAGAACACATAAATTCAAGCATAATCCACATCTGTTCACGTAAAACACAATACTCAGAAAACAGATTCCACAGAGCATCATTCATGCTTCGAAACACTAAACGCTTATGCCAAAGAGGTATTCAGAAGCTCAATTCGTACCTCAACGCTCAGATTCTATCTCAACTGATCTCACCAGGACACGGCAACACAGCCTTCACAAATCTGCTCCTTCGCTGGACTCGGCAGACACAACAGGAACTGCCTGGGAGCTCAAATCCAGAAGCTCAAATGAACTAAGGAATTCTCGGGTCAACTGTCGCAGAAATTCACGAACACAGGGATTCCTTCGTGCTCCTCCTACGCATCGAATCAGGTCACCTAACTAGTAACAATCGAAAGAGCTAAGCAATACGAGTTGAGTGCCACCGGTCTTGCTCCAACCAACGGCGAAAATCGGAGAAATAGTGCTCGGGAAACAGTAAGAGTTTCGAGGGTATCAGTGAAGGAGATAGGAAATATCGGATTCAAAAATACGCTAAGTGTCGATCAGCACTTGTATTTAAATCCTCTAATTCTGCTTCTGTTCTTATCAACTCAGATCCCATCTTATACTACAGCAGGAATTCTCACATCTGAATCCAGCTCTCACTCACAGCTGGCTCAGCTGTCACAAACCAGACTTCGCTACACTCCTCTAACGCACAACAGCAAACGACGTCGCGCTAACTAATCAAAACGGCGTAGCAGAGCTTCAACATCTGGAACAGATCTCTCTCGCTAGCAACATCTGAACAGCGCTAACAACAGCAGTCAACTCAGATGTGTTGACCAACACGTGGCAGCTTCTCGCATCCGCGCGCTAACGCTAACAGATGTCTCTCGCTATCCTCATATCAGAGCTCGCTAGCTACCCAGCATCTCAATACAGATCCCCAATATACATAGAAACTCAGGGCATCCCCTGGTTCAATACATAATATATATACACTGGGACTCAACCCAACAGGGATCTACTAGCTGCAGCTCCACTCTTCCCAGCCAGATTACCTGTGGCACCTGCAAAGGGTAACACATACCCAAGAATACAAAAGCAGAAAAAGAAATACTAGGTCAAACCTCAGTACGAAGAGCACTAAGATAACAGCAACTCATAAACATGCAGTATATCAAAACATGAATGCATGAGGGATGTCAAAGAATCGGTCAATCTAGGCCAACGAGTCATCTGGCAAATCAAATGCGAGCCTCTATACCACGCACAGCCAATCAGTCGATGGAAATCATCGGTCCGTGATCTTCAGGGCTGGCCACTCAATTACCCATCATAGCTCAGTGGTATTCAGACACGACGAATCAGTCGGTCACCACTCCGATGATAGCGTTGGACCTTTCAGGCACGACACATCTGTCTGCCGATCACAACGTGGCTCTTTCTCGGGTTCTCAATCAATCAATCAATCAATAGGCTCAATATGTATGCATGTATGAAATTCAAATCTGATTTCAACATGCATAATTCACGTAAACAGAACACATAAATTCAAGCATAATCCACATATGTTCACGTAAAACACAATACTCAGAAAACAGATTCCACAGAGCATCATTCATGCTTCGAAACACTAAACGCTTATGCCAAAGAGGTATTCAGAAGCTCAATTCGTACCTCAACGCTCAGATTCTATCTCAACTGATCTCACCAGGACACGGCAACACAGCCTTCACAAATCTGCTCCTTCGCTGGACTCGGCAGACACAGCAGGAACTGCCTGGGAGCTCAAATCCAGAAGCTCAAATGAACTAAGGAATTCTCGGGTCAACTGTCGCAGAAATTCACGAACACAGGGATTCCTTCGTGCTCCTCCTACGCATCGAATCAGGTCACCTAACTAGTAACAATCGAAAGAGCTAAGCAATACGAGTTGAGTGCCACCGGTCTTGCTCCAACCAACGGCGAAAATCGACGGCAAATCGGAGAAATAGTGCTCGGGAAACAGTAAGAGTTTCGAGGGTATCAGTGAAGGAGATAGGAAATATCGGATTCAAAAATACGCTAAGTGTCGATCAGCACTTGTATTTAAATCCTCGAATTCTGCTTCTGTTCTTATCAACTCAGATCCCATCTTATACTACAGCAGGAATTCTCACATCTGAATCCAGCGCTCACTCACAGCTGGCTCAGTTGTCACAAACCAGACTTCGCTACACTCCTCTAACGCACAACAGCAAACGACGTCGCGCTAACTAATCAAAACGGCGTAGCAGAGCTTCAACATCTGGAACAGATCTCTCTCGCTAGCAACATCTGAATAGCGCTAACAACAGCAGTCAACTCAGATGTGTTGACCAACACGTGGCAGCTTCTCGCATCCGCGTGCTAACGCTAACAGATGTCTCTCGCTATCCTCATATCAGCGCTCGCTAGCTACCTAGCACCGTTGACCCGCGTTGACATCTGGTCACGCCATTGAACAGATTTCACCCACTAGCGAGACATCTGCAATTGCAAAACGACGACGCATCACTACTCACGCCAGTCTGTACTACTCAGATGTCACTCGCTAACGCCTCAACTGAGTACTCACATCTGAATGCTCACAAATTCCCGCGCAAAGACGCTACTGGCCCATCTTCTTCCAGCGATGGTCCTCAAGTCTGAATTACTACCGAAATCACATCTCTTGTCGAAAGACTCAATGAATCAACTCCAAATGCAACACAGAGTCGACCAAAATCCTCAAGTCTGAAATTCGATAATCCTGACTGCCGTGACTAATCCTTAACCAACTTTGATTAACCACTAATTATCGAATCACAATCCTCACATTCTCCCCACCTTAAGAGATTTCGTCCTCGAAAACAAAGGCAAACACAGGGAAGAATTCATCAAAACACTGAAACTAACCCACACAACTCCACTGTCAAAGCTCAAACAGATGAGGCCATTCTTGTCTCATCTTCTCCTCTACTTCCCAAGTAGCTTCTTCTTGGCTCCACTGGACCATCACCAACGGAATTACCTTATTCCTCAACTGCTTCTCCTTTCTATCAAGAATCTGAACTGGATATTCAATATAACTCAAGGCAGAATCTAGCTCAACTTCATCAGTCCTCAATACATGGGACGGATCTGGCTCATATTTTCTCAACATTGACACATGAAAAACATCATGATAATTCATCAGACAGCTGCAATATATAAGCCAACTGTCTAATCCTCTCAACAATTTCAAAGGAACCAACGAATCTAGGAGCTAATTTGCCCTTAAATATGAACCTCATAACACTCTTGAAAGGAGAAATATTAAGGAATACTCGATCACCAACTTCAAATTCAAGAGGTCGGCGTCTTCTGTTGGCATAGCTAGTGAAGCGATCTTGTGCAGCCTTCATCCTACTTCGAATTAACGAAACCTGATCCCTCATGTGCTGCACAAACTCAGGGGTCGAAATGTTTCTCACCAACTTCTTCCCAGCAGATCGGAGATCTACACTTGCGACCATATAACGCTTCGAACGGAGCCATCCCGATAGTCACTTGGTAGCTGTTGTTATAAGAAAACTCCACCAGGGATAACGAATCCTGCCAGCTACCATCGAAATCCATCACAATTTCTTGCAGCATATCTTCTAAAGTCTGAATGGTTCTCTCAGATTGGCCATCTGTCTGAGGATGATAAGCAGTACTCATTGCCAACCTCGAACCCATAGCTGCTTACAAACTCTTCCAGAATCTAGATGTGAATCTTGGATCTCTATCGGATACTATCGACATCGGCACTCCGTACAATCTAACCACATGGTCGATGTACAGTCTCTCCATCTTCTTCATCGAACACCTCACATCATAGGGAACGAAATGGGCTGACCTTGAAAGTCTATCAATCACCACCCAAATCGCATCACATCCCCTACCCGATCGAGGTAAATGAGTCACAAAGTCCATGGCGATGTGCTCCCAATTCCATTGAGTCACTTATAAACTCTGCAACAATCCACCAGGTCTCTTTCTTTCGGCCTTGACCTGCTGGTAATTCAAACATCGAGCAACAAAACCAGAAATGTCGCTCATCATGCCTTCCCACCAGTAGTGAGACTTCAAAGCATGATACATCTTTCTCTCACCCGGATGCACATTGTACCTACTACAATGCGCTTCATTCAAAATAGTCTCTTTCAAATCAATCAGGTTTGGAACCACAAATTTTCCTCGAAATCTCAAACATCCATCAACAGCAACAGTAAAATCTTCAGACTGACCATTCTGGGCCTTAATTTTCATCTCATGAATGTAAGGATCAGTCCTTTGCGCTTCTCTGATGTCAATCACAATCTGTGGTTCAACCTGAATTGAAGAAACTATGAAGTACTGATCACTCGGCTGAAATCGCCAACCAGAAGTACCCAACTGCTCGTGGACTCTCGAGATACTCAAAGATGTTAGCATCGTAGGCTGGGATTTCCTACTCAAAGCATCGGCTACTAAGTTCATCCGTCCAGGCTGATACTGATCTCACAATCAAAGTCCTTGAGCAACTCCATCCAACGACGCTGTCTCATATTCAGATCTGACTGAGTGAAGATATACTTCAAACTCTTGTGGTCGGTGTACACCAAAACTTCCTCACCATACAGGTAGTGACGCCAGATCTTCAAGGCAAAGACAATCGCTGCCAATTCCAAATCGTGAACAGGGTATCTCGTTTCGTGAGGCTTCAACTTTCGAGACGCATACACAATCACGTACCCGTTCTGCATCAGAACACATCCTAAACCACTCAGAGATGCATCGGAGCAAACAACAAAACCTCCAAACCCCGATGGTAAAGCCAACACAGGAGCATTAGTCAACCTCTCCTTAAGTGTCTGGAAACTCGACTCGCACTCGTCAGTCCAAACAAACTTCCTATCTTTCTGAGTCAACTGCGTCATCGGCCTTGCTATTGAAGAAAACTTCTCAATGAAACGCCTATAATAGCCGGAAAACCCCAAGAAACTACGGATCTCAGAAACATTCCTAGGTCGCTCCCAGTTAAGAACTGCTTCAACCTTACTAGGATCCACGGAAATTCCTTGCGCAGAAATCACATGACCCAAAAAGATTACTCTGTCCAGCCAAAATTCACACTTGCTGAATTTGGCAAACAACTGCGAGTCTCTCAACTTCTGCAATACCAATCTCAGGTTCTCCTTATGTTCTCGAAACTCCTCGAATACACCAAGATGTCATCTATGAAGACTATCACGAATCGATCAATATACTCACTAAAGACGCGATTCATCAAATCCATGAAAACAGCCGGGGCATGCGTCAACCCAAACGGCATCACAAGAAACTCATAATGCCCGTATCTCGTTCGAAAAGCTGTCTTCGCTACATCAGTGTCTCTAATTAGCAACTGATGATAGACAGAGCGCAAGTAAATCTTTGAGCATACGGCCGATCCTTGAAACTGATCAAACAAATCATCAATCCTTGGCAACGGATAATTATTCTTGATCATTGCTTTATTCAACTGCCGGAAATCAACGCACATCCTCATAGATCCATCTTTCTGCTTCACAAACAAAATCGGAGCTCCCCAAGGTGACATACTCGGTCTGATGAAGCCTTTCTCAAGAAGATCTCTCAACTGTTCCTTGAGTTCCCTCAACTCAGCTGGCGCCAACCGATACGGAGCTCTAGAAATGGGGGCTGTCCCTGGCACCAACTCTATACTGAAATCAATCTTGCTTCTCGGAGGGAATCCAGGAATCTCATCAGGAAACACGTCTGGAAACTCTCTGAAAATCTGGATATCGCTCAACTGCAAATGCTACTCTTAGGAAACATCAAGCGCATAGATCATGAATCCAGCGTTTCCCAGTGATAACAGACTAAACATCTCCATGGCGGACACAAGTGGAGTCTTAGAGCGTGAATCAGCACCGTATAAATCCCACTTCTCTCCCGACTCGAGGCAAAATATCACTACACCATGGAAACAATCAAAGGTAGCCTTATAGCTGGACAGTACATCCATTCCCAAGATGCAATCAAAGTATCTCATCTCCAAAGAGATCAAATCCCACTTCTCTCCCGACTCGAGGCAAAATATCACTACACCATGGAAACAATCAAAGGTAGCCTTATAGCTGGACAGTACATCCATTCCCAAGATGCAATCAAAGTATCTCATCTCCAAAGAGATCAAATTTTCCACTATCACATTCTGGTCAAACCGAATCACACAATCCACCACAATCTCACGAGACAACAGCCACACACCAGCAGGAGTGGACACAGATACAACATCACACAGTGGGGTAACTCTCAACCCACACTCATGCACAAACCATGCAGAAACAAAGGAGTGTGACGCTCTTGTATCAAATAAAACTCTTGCAGGAAAATCAAAGATAGAGCATGTACCTGCGATCACATTACTAGGTATCTCATCAGCCTGTTCCCTCGACAAAGCATTCACCTGACTGCTGCGGTCCTGGAAACTGTGGTCTCAAAGGTCCTCCAAACCTAGACGATTCACGAGGTTGGAATCCAGATCGTTGGGTCGGGGCTGTGGGTTGCGGTCTCTGCGAAGAACCACCAGCCGAACCTTGATGTGAAGGAAACGAAGATTGTCCCCTCAACAAAGGACACACTCTCAGAAAGTGTCCAGGCTGCCCACAGTTATGGCAAGTCCCCTGAACTCCACGGCACTGCGAAGTCATGTGCTTACCACCGCACTGTCCACAAGACACTCCTCCTGATCCACTGCCACCAGAGCTCACAGAACCAGAGGAACTCAAATTCGACTTCTTTTTAAACTGATTTCCACGAGGCCTGAACCTCTGACGGTTCGATTGCTGTGAAGTCTGAGGAGAATGGGAAGAATGCGTACCTTCAGGCGCAGAAAGGTAGCCTCGTCCAACTGTCATCGGAACCTACGTCGGCTCATCCAACAAAATCTCCTCAATATCAACTACTCGATTCATAGCCTCAGCATACGTCGATGGGGCTCCAGCCAACACCAACTGAAAAAACTCTAGCCTCAATCCCTTAATAAACTTGTTCCTCTTCGTTCGCTCCTGGCTAGCAACATGGGGAACATACGCCAGAAGGGAAGAAAACTGTCTGGAATACTCAACAACTTTCAAAATTGCCTTGCTTCAGGTTGTCGAACTCCCTCTCTCGGTTATTGAAGTACGACTCTGTGGTATACTCCTGTAGAAACCAGGCACAGAAGCTCTCCCAAGAAACTAGAACTCTGGTCTCTCTCATCACTCTGTAAGTACCCTTCCACCAATGTTGAGCATGCTCTCTCAACTGCAAAACGACCAACTTCAGTCTCCGCTCTGCGGTGTACTCCAAAGTATCAAACATGTCCTCCATGTGCTCCAACCAGCCTTCAGCCGAAAGACCACCCTCGGCGCCAGTGAACGTAGGGGGATTCGTCCTCTGAAATCGGGCTAAGACTAAATCCATCTCACCTATCTATCTAGTCACGTCCTCCACCTCTGTCTGTCTCCCTCTATGGCGGAAAGGTACATTCTGCTGAACATCCTCGTCGCTCTCTGAGGCCCTAGACTCCTCAGCCCTCTACCTCGGTGGCATCTAATCAAATCTCAAGGTAATACTAACAGCAGATAATCACAGAGACAGATATCAAATCAAGAAAGTCACAGCACAGAGCAAGAAAATAATTCAAAACTCTGTGCCTAGACTCGAGTGTGATAAAAAAAAATGAGCTTATCCCAGTTTAAGCTCTGATACCAAAAATATCAGGCCCTGTGCTAATCAACAAGGATTAACAATACAATTAAGCTCATAATAGCAGAAGCATAAAATAGGGCTTAAAAATTTTTCGAAATACATGGGCCTGAACTCAAAATCGTCATTCAAA
>KQ993029.1:29365-46403 GCA_001598015.1 Dorcoceras hygrometricum
AGGTCAAACCTCAGTACGAAGAGAACTAAGATAACAGCAACTCATAAACATGCAGTATATCAAAACATGAATGCATGAGGGATATCAAATAATCGATCAATCTAGGCCAACGAGTCAGCTGGAAAATAAAAGGCGAGCCTCTATACCACGCACAGCAATCAGCCGGTGGAAATCATCGGTCCGTGATCTTCAGGGCTGGCAACTCAATTACCCATCACAGCTCGATGGTATTCAGACACGACCTATCAGTCGGTCACCACTCCGATGATAGCATTGGACATTTCAGGCACGACACATCTGTCTGCCGATCACAACGTGGCTCTTTCTTGGGTTCTCAATCAATCAATCAATAGGCTCAATATGTATGCATGGATGACATGAAATTTAAATCTGATTTCAACATGCATAATTCACGTAAACAGAACATATAAATTCAGGTATGAGCCAAAACTGTTCACGTAAAACACAATAATCATACAACAAATTCCAAAGAGAATCATTCATGCTTCAAAACACTGCACGCTTATACCAAAGTTGTAATCAGAAGCTCAATTCGTACCTCTAATCTCAGTTTCTACCTCAACAGATCTCACCAGGGCACGGAAAACTCAACCGTCTCCAATCTGCTCCTTCACTGGTCTCGACAACACAGCAGGAACTTCTTGGGAACTCAAATCTGCAATACATCTCATAACTTAGCTCAAATCTGAACTTCTACACCATACTGCCTACGGTCAGAACTCATATCTGGTTATACCTATCAACGCTGGTTCTAACAACTATAACTAAGCTCAAATCAGTATGGAAACACTTACCCAGAAGCTCAAACGAGCTAAAGAATTCTCGGGTCAACTGTCGCAGAAATTCACGAACATAGTGATTCCTTCGTGCTCCTCCTTCGCGTCGAATCAGGTCGCCTAACTGGTAACAATAGAAAGAGCTAAGAAAGACGAGTTCAGCGCCACCGGTATTGCACCAAAAAATGGTTGGAATCGATGGTAAATTGGAGGAATAGTGCTCGGTGAACAGTAAGGGTTTCGAGGGTATCAGTGAAGGAGATAGACAATATCGGGTTCCAAAAATATGCTAAGTGTCAATCAAAACTTGTATTTAAATCCTCGAATCCAGCTTTTGATCTTATCAACTCAGATCTCATCTTGCACTAAAGCAGGAATCCTCACTTCTGAATCCAGCGCTCAGTCACAGCTGGCTCAGCTGTCACAAACCAGACTTCGCTACACTCCACTACGCATAACAGCAAACGACGTCGCGCTAACTAATCGAAATGAGGTAGCAGAGCTTCAACATCTGGAATAGATCTATCTCGCTAGCAACACCTGAACAGCGCTAACAACAGCAGTCAACACAGTTGTGTTGACCAACACGTGGCAGCTTCTCACATCCGTGCGCTAATGCTAACAAATGTCTCTCGCTACTCTCATATCAGCGCTCGTTAGCTACCCAGCATCGTTGACCCGCGTTGACATCTGGTCACACTACTGAACCGATCTTGTCCACTAGCGATACATTTGAAATCACGAAATGAAGATGCATTACTTCTCGCGCCAGACTCTACTACTCAGATGTCACTCGCTAACGCCTCAACTGAATACTAAAATCTGAATGCTCACAAATTCCCGTGCAAAGACGCTACTGGCCCATCTTCTTCCAGCGATGGTCCTCAAGTCTGAATTACTACTGGAATCACATCTCTTATCAAAATACTCCACGAATCAACTCCAAATGCAACACAGATTCGACCAAAATCCTCAAGTCTTAAATTCGTTAATCCTGACTGCCGTGACTAATCTTTAACCAACTTTGATTAACCACTAATTATCGAATCTCAATCCCCACAGGATACCGGGCCCGAGGATCTCCTGTTTTAATGTATTACGAGCTTATGGATCCATGTGATCACAACATGGTGAAGTGGCATCATAGAGGTGTGAGGGATCCCGACGTAAGGTCGGGTGAACCGCATCGCGACGTACGTTGGTTCTTAGATTGATCAATCGCTTATGTTATGGCTCACACTTCATGGAGATATGTTGAGATATGTCATGTCATGCCTTATTATGTATGCTATACGATGATGATATGTTACGACTGTCTTATGTATCATGTTTTACGATCATTCATGCACCCTTGTTTTGAAGTTATTTTCCTATACGTATGTGCTTGCATGCGATTTTTTTATATATACTTTGCTATTATTCAGATAGAGCATGCTGGGTCTCTAGGCTCATTAGGTTTAAATGGTGCCGGTGATGACCTTTTTGAGTTTATGTCGACCGGCGGTGAGGATCTCTGAGTGTCCGTTGCAGCTATACCCCGTGACCACTCTGACGTCTTCATCTTATGTTATGAAACATTTTTAGTTATTCTATCAGTCATGTTCCGCAATGTTTACGCACTCTGATTTTAAACCGTATGGATGATTTCATGTTTTGAGGTATTCATTTTATTTATATTTTAAGTTAATGTTGAGAAAATGTTTTGAAGGAACGAGCCATACTTTTTAAGATGTTTATTCCGCAAATTATTTTAAAAAAAAAATTCTAGAGTATGGTTCGTTTCAATATTTCAAATTTAAAGTGATTTATGGAAAACATAACAGACGGTCGGCAGAGGAAGGGTGAGGACGCTGGCTGACGAGCAGGTGTGCCCCTTCATAGGAAGGATAAGGATTATGGGTTGACGAACCTATATACCCCTTTACATAGTTTGAGATTTATTGCCCAAAGCCTGTATACAGATGATAGCTTGCTCAAGCTATTGACCTAAGGAGAGCTTTTGCGCCATAAGTCAACAGAAAATAAGAACAGAGAACAGGATCGTTTACAACCATAGAAATTGGGAAAATGTTGGTCCGAAAATAGGATCAAAAAGATAGCCAGCGCTGATTTGACAAACAGTAAAAATTTTGCGCTGCTAATACGGAGCTGCAATAGCTCGATGTTCTTGAACACTTTAAAAACTCACCAGAAGAGAACCGGAGACAGATCTGGTATGATTTAAAAATCATGCGGAAAATATCAGAACTGAATCCTATATTTTAAAACAACTCAAACAGATTTATGTACAACATAAATCTGTTCGAGACTTGTGTAAGTGCTTGTGTGCTAACTGTATGCGATGCTAAGATATAGGCAAGTGCTGAGTTATGCGTGCTTGCTGAAATCTGCTTATGCGTGAGATGCTAAAGTAAATGCTGAACTGAATGAATAAAGAACACGATACACCAGATTTGTTTCTGGAAGTTCGGACCTCAATGTCCTACATCTCCCCTTCTTCCACCTCGGAAGGATCCACTACTAGAAGGTTTGATCTTACAACTCGTGTACAGACCCAATCCCACAACCAGCAGCTGTGAGAACTCCTAGAGTCGACAAATGCACACCAGCCGCAACTGTGTGACTGACTACATACACATGAGTTTTACGTCATCGTGCTTGGACGGGACTGTTTGAAACATTTTGAGATTCATTCACCAAAGGATGTGAATGAATCTCTGTGTGTGAGATTGTTACAATGAAGCTCTCAACTCTCTGTTTCTCACACACTAGGGAAATGCTCTACACAAGCTAATTAAAAACTCAGCAATCGACTCTCGTGAAAGCTCCTCTCTAATGGCGGTCGATTGCTTCGTCTTTCTTTTCATTTTCCCTCCATTGGTGCACTGTGTAATCAATGTATTTCTGCAACAGCGCTGTAGTCGCACCAACATCGTCTCGCTCACTCGTCTGTTTTTCAACTCGTCAACCTTCTTCAATGGCGCTTCTCGAATATATAAGCTCTGTTTGAATTTAGCCGTTAGATAGATTCCAAAACTGTTCTGCGCTTGTCAAGGCCAAATTGTCGTCTTTCCATTTCAGTGCAACGCTCCTCTGTAAATTGTACTATTTCCCAGAATAGTACAAATCTTGTTCCCTTGAATTTAGGCAATTTGCACGAATTAATCTCAGCCATTGATTCTTTCCATCTTGAGCGTTTTTGCCATTTGAATTAAGCTCAGAAGTTGACATCCAACTCTCGTAAGTCGTCAACTGCTTCGCTGCTGATGAAGCTCTACTACTGCTTTGCGCTTCTTCTGAATTCTTTCGTTGCGTCTGGATCTTTGCGCCTGGTTGCGTCGCTTTGCTACTTCCGCTTTTCTTGCGTCTGGGAATCCAAGTCGACTGGATATACAA
The DNA here is from genome assembly GCA_001598015.1 of Dorcoceras hygrometricum. Taxonomy (NCBI): domain Eukaryota; kingdom Viridiplantae; phylum Streptophyta; class Magnoliopsida; order Lamiales; family Gesneriaceae; genus Dorcoceras; species Dorcoceras hygrometricum. The sequence continues at coordinate 33,559 of KQ993029.1, forward strand.
TAACACTGAAGCTCGCGACTGGATCCACTGAGACGCTACTGGCCCATCTTCTTCCAGCGATGGTCCTCAAGTCTGAATTACTACTGGAATCACATCTCTTATCAAAATACTCCACGAATCAACTCCAAATGCAACACAGATTCGACCAAAATCCTCAAGTCTTAAATTCGTTAATCCTGACTGCCGTGACTAATCTTTAACCAACTTTGATTAACCACTAATTATCGAATCTCAATCCCCACAGGATACCGGGCCCGAGGATCTCCTGTTTTAATGTATTACGAGCTTATGGATCCATGTGATCACAACATGGTGAAGTGGCATCATAGAGGTGTGAGGGATCCCGACGTAAGGTCGGGTGAACCGCATCGCGACGTACGTTGGTTCTTAGATTGATCAATCGCTTATGTTATGGCTCACACTTCATGGAGATATGTTGAGATATGTCATGTCATGCCTTATTATGTATGCTATACGATGATGATATGTTACGACTGTCTTATGTATCATGTTTTACGATCATTCATGCACCCTTGTTTTGAAGTTATTTTCCTATACGTATGTGCTTGCATGCGATTTTTTTATATATACTTTGCTATTATTCAGATAGAGCATGCTGGGTCTCTAGGCTCATTAGGTTTAAATGGTGCCGGTGATGACCTTTTTGAGTTTATGTCGACCGGCGGTGAGGATCTCTGAGTGTCCGTTGCAGCTATACCCCGTGACCACTCTGACGTCTTCATCTTATGTTATGAAACATTTTTAGTTATTCTATCAGTCATGTTCCGCAATGTTTACGCACTCTGATTTTAAACCGTATGGATGATTTCATGTTTTGAGGTATTCATTTTATTTATATTTTAAGTTAATGTTGAGAAAATGTTTTGAAGGGACGAGCCATACTTTTTAAGATGTTTATTCCGCAAATTATTTTAAAAAAAAAATTCTAGAGTATGGTTCGTTTCAATATTTCAAATTTAAAGTGATTTATGGAAAAGATAACAGACGGTCAGCAGAGGAAGGGTGAGGACGCTGGCTGACGAGCAGGTGTGCCCCTTCATAGGAAGGATAAGGATTATGGGTTGACGAACCTATATACCCCTTTACATAGTTTGAGATTTATTGCCCAAAGCCTGTATACAGATGATAGCTTGCTCAAGCTATTGACCTAAGGAGAGCTTTTGTGCCATAAGTCAACAGAAAATAAGAACAGAGAACAGGATCGTTTACAACCACAGAAATTGGGAAAAGTTTATGTTAAAGTTTACTTCCTTTAATACCAGTAAATGTTTTGAAGTATGTCCAAGCATGTTCAGTTTATGCTTTAAAGTTACCTCCTTTATGAGTTCACAATTTATCAACTTTCGAGCTTATCAGTTTTAGTTTATAGCTTATCAGTTTACAGTTATTTTATACCTGTACTGCCTGCCTTCGTTATTTCCAAATTTTCTTGCTGAGCCTCTAGGCTCCATAGTTTTCCTAAGTGCAGGTGATCAGGTTTATATGTTGCTGGTTGGTGCGAGATGGATCAAATCGGGGGTGTTTATCGTGCAACCTGCATTTTACGCTAGCACAATTTACATATTTTGTTCAGCTTCGATTTGAGATCGAAATTGTATCAGTCATTTCATATACAGTTCTCTAGAAACTGAATGAAATTATTTTGCAAGTTTTTATCCAGTTTCCACATATCCTATAAGCTTGAGCTGCTTTCCTTTCGGTCGTGATATGAATTTTCCCTTTTCTTATACACTCTCTGCAACTCGAGTGAAATCAATTTGTAAATGTTTGTTTGAATTCCACATATTTTATAAGCTCTGAGCAATTTTCCAGTTCGAAATCTGAAATTTCTCTATAATTTTGCAATTTAGCCTAGAAGTATTTGGTTAATTGTCTTTCTACCAAGTATGAATTTTGAAGTATCATTCAATTCGAACCTTCAATTTATAATTATCTCAATGCGAAAAATGTGATCGTTACAATTGGTATCAGAGAATGGTCCTTGAGATAAATACTTCTTCCAGTCTGAGACAGTTCTCGCCAGTCATTTCAGTTAACTTGTGAGTTTTATGTTCATGTTATAGTATACAGTATTCTTTCATGATATCTTGTGGTGTGTTTGGGCTATGAATACAGATAATTTCAGGAAGAGGAAAAGGAATAAAAGATAGTATAGAAGAGGATGGTGAACCAGGCGCTAGTAATCGTGTTTTAGATAGCATGGATCAGCTGCTGGAACATTTGGTTGATAGTTGAGTCAAGGAAATGGCCAGTCAACAGGGCAAATGTCTAGTCATGAGCACCCTCATGACTACATGGATCAACTGCTGGAACATTTGGTTGATAGTTGAGTCAAGGAAATGTCCAGTCAACAGGGCAAATGTCTAGTCATGAGCACCCTCAAGAACTTTCAGACGTCAACGGCCACAAGAATTTTCTGGTAAAACTGGTCCACTGATAGCTGAAAGCTGGATCAAATCTTTGGAGGTTATATTCGACTATCTATAATTATTCGACCAGGATAGACCTAGGTGTGCTTTTTAGAACCTTTAAAAATTTTCAATTTTTAAATTCTCGTTTCAAAAACAACCTGCTCCGATACCAATTTACAGGATCTAAAACAGATCCCGTGTTATAGTAAGGTAGCAGAGGTGAAGTTAACTACGACGAGGAGCATAGACTGAGCTTGGATACCTTACAGTTGAGGGGTCATCCATAGCATTGGTGTAGAGGTGCTTCCCGAGCCATGAGAGAGCTGGGCATCGAGATATTTTGGGGGAGTTTTTGTGCTGCTTTTAGACAGGAGTACATACCGGAGTCATACTTCAAAGCTAAGGAGCGAAAGTTCAAAAACTTGTTCCAAGACAATTTGAAAGTTTCTGAGCATGCAGGAAATTTTATTCTCTTCCTGCTTACGCCCCTCACGTTGCCGGTCATGAGAGGGCGAAAATAAATAAGTTTATGGAGGGCTTGAGTGCGGAACTCTATCCATTGGTGTTGGATGGTTCCCCTGTTACTTATGTTGATGCCGTGAATAGGGCTGTGGAAATCGATATAGATATGCTGAACAGGCAGTCTCAAGTTCAGTAGCAGGCTACCCAAGGTTTTCGTCCCACGCCTCAGGGGACGAACTCTTCTCAACCTCCTCGGATGTCCCATCAGTTTCCTCAGACATCCCAGCAGTCGGGTCACCATAGATTTAAGCCCAGAGGCAAGCAGTTTAAGTAGAGATCGGGTTCTAAGTTCTTCTGGCTCTGATAGTTCCAGCAGTGGTAGTTCTAGAGCTGTTTTCTGTGGCTAGTGTTGAGGAAAGCATCCATCGACGCAGTGTACTGGATTTCAGGGTACTTGCAATATCTGCGGATAGTTTGGACATTTTTCTAGGGTGTTTCCTTTGGTTGGGAGTCAGCGTGGTGCTCCCACACTGCAGGGTCAATCTGGTGGATCATCTCGAGGTTGGTCTTTTCCCTGCAGCCGCAGAGGATGGGTACATCACATCCTATAGGGTCTTTTCAACAGCCCGGTTTTTCTCATTTTGGGGTGTCTTCTCAGCCCCAATTCTCAGGACCACAGTGGCTCAGGTACATGCTATGACAAGGGAGCAAGCTGAGGATGCACCCGGAGGAGTGATTGTAGGTACTTGTTCTATTTTTTATTTTCCTGTACGAGTTTTATTTGACATAGGAGCATCACATTCATTCTTTTCTAATGCATTTATTTGTGAGTATGGTTTGAGTAAAACTCCTGTGAGGCTCTCTGCTCACAATTAGTCTAATCTCATCTTATGGGCGATTAATTACTAATTGATGCAATACGTTAATCTAATTGTATGTGTAGTTTTTTTTTCTTTTTTTTTTCAAGAATGCAACGGAAAGCTAAGAAATTCGAAGTATACTATGAAAGCTGCTAATTTATAAACAGTATTACGTTTGTACAATAATTTACATGCTAAACGTTCTCGGCCATAACTCCTGACCTATTGTATTACAAAACTAGATACAACAGAGACTAGCAACACTTGTCCAAACGAATCTAAAAGCAGGTACTAGTCCTTGCACTCGTCGCCCAGCTTCGAGGTAGCTAGCTCTCACTACCCTTGCCCAATCAATTCAGCTCTCTTCTACCTGTTGTCATGCACACATACAAAACAAGACAACAGCCGGATAAACTCCGGTGAGAAACAATCTCAATATAATCAACATGTATATGCAATAGAATAAATAAAGGCACATCAACCAGTATCAATTCTATAATGCAATGCAATGAATCTATCTCAATTCTTCATCTCAGAACTGATTCCATTTCATATCAATGCCATCAAGATTCGTATCCGATCTTGACATGGATATCCATCTATCGAAGTTAACTCCAACTTCGAAAATCAGGTCATCTCAGTCCTGGGCATTAGAATCAATTCATATTCTCTTCGTGTTATGTAATATCATGCAAACATAAAAGATCCACTACCTGTGATGGATCGACACATATATCTCAAGTTCTAAATCAAGAACAGTAATCAACAAGTATGTGATTTCATCAGGATAACAAGAAATCTCATTCTTGAGTAATCTAATCCCTGACTCTCACTGTTAAATTATACCTTCGTTGCTTCTCTGTTCTGAGATATTTCAATTCTCACTTCTAAAATCTCGTCACAAGAATTCCCAAAGATATCCACAGAATTCACTTCCTGATATCTGTAGCCAAAGTTACTAGGATTCGAATTCAATCTTATTTATAGGAGAATATCTCTGTTGTCTGCAGCATTTCCAATGTGTTCAATTCGAATTCCACGTGTCATGCTGAGTATTTATCTATCAAAATAGGATAAACTCCCACCGCTTCGAAAACCAGATTCTTCAACTAGCGCTTATAACGTATCAACTGTTCTTCTCGATAATCAAACGTTATAGAGTAATTCTTGCGACTGATACTAACAATTCTCACGACTGGAAGCAGTAGCTACACTCAGTTGCAGTGATATCCAGTCGCAACATAACCAGATTTCACAACCACAACCAGACGTCATAATAACCAATCATAACAACCAGTTGCTGTATTTCTTTAATATCAAAACGACGCCATGACAACTAATCCAAACGACGTCGCAACATACCAACGGCTGATTCCAGATCTCTACTGAAAGAAACCAACAGCTGGTCACATTGAAATACTTCAACGACTGGTCCCGCTAACTATTCAAACGGTGTCGTCTAGAAGTTCCTATTTCATAAGTCAAAACGACGTCACGTTGTTCCCACGACTGGTTAAACCAGTAGATACAACAAACCATCGAATGGTTTCAAATCCCTCGACTGGTCGCTGCTTCACTAGCCAACGACTGGTTCTCAAATCCCAAAAGCTGGACAACCAGACGACTGGATGCACCACTAACCAAAAGCTGGTCGCTTTCTGCGACTGATTCAAAATCCAAAAGATGGTACCAGACGTTGCATCAAAACGCTGCATTCCAACTAATTCGAACGACGTCGCATAGCTGACGTCATCAAATCTAGTTTCTAACTCTCTCGCAAAACCAGCTGCAAGCTACAGGAGAGTTGACTGGCATTGACATCTGGAAATCGAATTACGCGCATCGACTGGATCTCTTAGCGCTATCAAAACGATACCGTTTCATCATATGCTCGCGGTAATTCACCAAACGCACCAGACTTCATCCAAACGGTAGCGTTTCACTCTAAAATGCTAAGAAATCAGATTCCTCCTGAAATTCATCAATTCAACTCCGAATCTCAACCAGATTTCACCTGGAAGAATTTAAATTTGAAACATAACATTTCCAGAAGAAATCCAAGAATCCTCAACCAGACTTCATCAAAATCTAACGTCCGGAAATTTCGAATTTACTTAATCGCTACATAATAATCTCGAGCATTACAACTCCTTTGCATGTTGCTATGTCGGTTGCAACTCCTACCGGTGCGAGCTTGTTTTCTCAAGAGATTGTCATAGATTGTGTGATCAAGTTTGGTGAGAATGTGTTGTTGGACAACTTGATTAGGTTGGTAATGTGGGGTTTTGATTGTATTTTGTGGACGGATGCGTTGTCTAGCTTTAGAGCTACAGTAGATTATTTCCAAGGCATTGTTTGTTTTAGGCTTCAGTTTGGAGAGAAGTGGGATTTCTACGGCCATGACTCTCGATCTAAGATCCCACTGATCTCAGCCATGGAGATGTTTGGGTTGCTATCATTGGAGAATTTTGGGTTCATGATCTTTTCATTGGATGTATCCCCAGAGCCTCGTTTGGAGCTTAGTGACATTTCCGTCGCTCGAGATTTTCTTGACGCCTTCCCAAGGAGATTCCTAGTTTTCGTCCGAGAAGGAAGATCGACTTCAGTATTGATTTTGTGCCTGGAACGGCCCCTATTTCTATATCCCTGTATCATTTGGCGCCAGCATAGTTGAGAGAAATGAAGGTACAGTTGAGCGATATTTTGGAGAAAGGTTTCATTAGGCCGAGTATGTCATTGTGAGGAGCTCCGATTCTTTTCGTGAAGAAAAACGATGGCTCGATGAGGATGTGCATCAACTTCCAGCAGCTGAATAAATTACCTTTGAATAATAAGTATCTGTTGCCGAAGATCGACGATTTGTTCGACCAACTTCAGGGTTCAACAGTGTACTTGAAGATTGATCTAAATTTGGGTTACCATCAGTTAAAAATTCGTGAGGAGGAAATTTCAAAGACTGCATTTCGAACGAGGTACGGGCATTATGAGTTTCTGGTTATGCCTTTAGGTTTGACGAATGTCCCTACAGTATTTATGGATTTGATGAACCGATTCTTCAGAGAGTTCATAGATCAGTTTGTGATCGTGTTCATCGATGATATTTTGGTGTATTCGAAGACCAACAGGCAGCATAAAGATCAGCTGAGGTTAGTTCTCCAAACTCTTCGAGACTTGCAGCTGTATGCCAATTTCTCCAAGTGCAAGTTTTGGATGGATAGACTGGTTTTTCTGGGTCATGTCATTTTGTCTCAGGGTATCTCGGTTGATCCCAATTTTAGTGGAGGCTATTGTGAACTAGGAACGTCCCAAGAATGTTTCTGAAATTTGTAACTTCTTGGGATTGGCTGGCTATTACCAACGCTTTATGGAGGGATTTTCTAGTATACCCAAGCCTATGACGCAATTGACTCAGAAAGATAGGAGATTTTTTTGGACTGAGGAGTGCGAGAACAGTTTTCAGATTCTGAAAGAGAAGCTAACCACCGCTCCAGTGTTAGCGCTGCCTTCGGGTTTAGGATGATTTGTGGTCTGTTCTGATGCGTCTCTTAGTGGACTGGGTTGTGTTTTGATGTAGAATGGATGAGTCATTGATTATGTGTCCCGACAACTGAAGCCTCACTAGACTCGATACCTGGTTCATGATTTGGAGTTGGCGGCCATTGTGTTTGCTTTGATGATTTGGAGTCATTACCTTTACGGCGAGCAATTTTTGGTGTACACTGACTACAAGAGTCTGTAATATCTCTTCTCTCAGTCTGATTTGAACATGAGGTAGCGCAGGTGTATGGAGCTACTCAAGGACTTTGATTGTGAGATACAATATCAAACAGGAAGGGTGAATCTTGTTGTTGATGCCCTTAGCAGGAAACACCAAGTTTCGATGCTTGCATCTTTGAGTATCTCGAAAGTCCATGAGCATTTGGGGACGACGGTTGATGGTTTTACCCAGGAAACGATTACTTCATGGTTTCCGCTTTTCAGGTTGAACTGGAGATTGTGTCTGACATCATGTCAGCACAGAGAACTGACCCGTACATCCATGAGTTGAAGTTGAAGGCACAAACAGATCAGTTGGATGAGTATTCTGTTGCTCCTGATGGGTGTTTGAGATTTCGGGGTAGGTTAGTGGTACCTAACCTTATCGACTTGAGGGAGATGATCTTGAGGGAAGCTCATTGTAGTCGCCACAATGTCCACCCTGATGTGAGAAAGATGTACCACGCTTTGAAATCACACTATTGGTGGGCAGGTATGAAGAATGATGTTGCTGTATTTGTGTCTCGATGTCTAAATTGCCAGCAGGTCAAGGCGGAGAGGATGAGACCTAGTGGTATGTTGCAGAGCTTAAAGGTGTCCCAATGGAATTGGGAGCATATACCCATGGATTTCATGACACATTTGCCTCGTTCCAGCCAAGGATGTGATGCAGTTTGGGTTGTGATCGACCGACTTTCTAAATCAGCCCACTTCATTCCCTATGAAGTTGAATTTGAAGGCACAAATAGATCAGTTGGATGAGTATTCTGTTGCTCTGATGGGTGTTTGAGATTTTGGTTAGTGGTACCTAACCTTATCGACTTGAGGGAGATTATCTTGAAGGAAGCTCATTGTAGTCGCCACAATGTCCACCCTGGTGTGAGAAAGATGTACCACGCTTTGAAATCACACTATTGGTGGGCAGGTATGATGAATGATGTTTCTGAATTTGTGTCTCGATGTCTAAATTGCTAGCAGGTCAAGGTTGATAGGATGAGACCTAGTGGTATGTTGCAGAGCTTATAGGTGCCCCAATGGAATTGGGAGCATATAGCCATGTATTTCATGAAACATTTGCCTCGTTCCAGCGAGGATGCGATGTAGTTTGGATTGTGATCGATCGAATTTCTAAATCAGCTCACGTCATTCCCTACGACATGATTTGTCCTTTGAAGAAAATGACAAAACTGTACATCAATTTTGTGGTAAGATTGCATGGCATCCCGATGTCAATAGTTTCAGACAGGGATCCATGGTTTACTTCCAGATTTTGAAAGAGTTTGCAAACAGCTCTAGGTTCTAGATTGTCTATGAATACAACTTATCCTCCTCAAACCGATGGCCAATCCGAGAGAACTATTCAGACCTTAGAAGATATGATGCGAGCTGTAGTGATGGATTTTGATGGAAGCTGGCTATTCCTTGTCTTTGGTGGAGTTTTCGTACAATAACAGCTACCAAGCATTTATTGGAATGGCACCATTGAAGATTTTGTCTTATAAAGTTCAGATCGCCGATCTGTTGGGAATAAGTGGGTGAGAAGCAGTTATCCTAGCCTGAGTTTGTTCAAAAGATGAGAGATCAAGTCGATCTAATCCACAAGAGAATGAAGACAGCTTAGGATCATCAAAGTAGCTATGCGAACAGAAGGCGTAGGCCACTAGAATTTCAGGTGGGTGATCAAGTTTTCTTGAAGGTTTTTCCTTTCAAAAGTATTATGAGGTTTGGACTCAAGGGAAATCTAGCACATCGTTATGTCAGACCTTATGAAATTATAGATAAGATCGGACCCTTAGCTTATCGTTTGCTATTGTATCCCAAGATTTCCTCACTGCATGACATGTTTCATGTGTCTATGTTGAGGAAGTATGAGTCGGATCCTTCTCATGTGCTGCGAGCTGACAAAGTGAAGCTGGATAGAACCTTGAGTTTTGTTGAGTATCCGTTGTAGATTTTGGACAGAAAGGAGAAGCAGCATGGGAACAAAACCATTCCTTCGGTGATGGTCCAGTGGAGCAAGCTTGGGAAAGAAGAAGCTACATGGGAAGTAGAGGCGAAGATGCAGCAAGAGTGGCCTCATCTGTTTGAGTATGCATCGTATTAACTCATGTAAGCTATTATTTGCTGCTATCGACTGTGTTGTCTTGAAATCTTGGTTTTTAGTTGTTTTGTGGTTGTAGAGTTGCTGGGTGTTGTGATGTATTTCGTAGGTGCATCATTTTTGTCTTATGTTGTTGTGCTGGTGTTGCGTTCAGCTTTTGTATTTAGTTTGAGTGTGGAGTTGTTGCTTGATTTCGAGGACGAAATCCTTTTCTAATGGGACAGAAATGTGATGTCTGGAAGATTAGAGGATTAATTAGGGAGATTAGTCGGGCTTAGCATGGATCAGATCAGACGTGAGCTTATCTGAGTGGAACAGTTCTGAGCTGAACTGCTTCGTTGGGTGTTTTGCTGGTTTCGATTGTGAGCTGTTTCAGAGAAACAACGTAGAAGCGATCAGATCTGGGATTTTACTGTATTAGTGTAAGGTGTTAGGAGCTAGATCGTAAGTTGGATTCAGCTTGGGGACGTTCTGGAGGCCTTGAGCTGAGCTTTCAGAACGCGCGTGTTGGGCTGCGGTAGTTAGTGGAAATCAGCTTAGGAGTAAATTGGTAGATGTGTTATGTTTAAAAGAGAGCTAGTTGTGGTTGTCAGTTTTGGCAAGAGCTGTTGGAATGCGTGATCTGGTCTGTTGGTGTGGTCTGGTATAGCTGGGCATGCGTCGCAAGCTGATTTGACCGTCGCAAGCTGAGTTGACAATCTTGAGCTGGTCTAAGTACGTGCAGCGAGATCTGCATGCACGAGAGTTGAGCTGTGCACAAAAGTTGTTTAGTGTGCGAGAGTTGAATCTCTTGCGAGAGCTGATCCGTGAGCGTAATCTATTTGGCGAACGCGAGCTGAGCAGTGAGCATGATCTGAGTAGCGAGCGTGATCTGTCCTGCTAGTGCGATCTGGTTGTGAGAGTGATCTGTTGTGTACGCCAGTTGTTTGAGTGAGCGTGCTGTGATGCATGCCTAAGCTGGTATCAGCTCTTGCGAGAGCTGATCCGTGAGCGTAATCTATTTGGCAAACGCGAGCTGAGCAGTGAGCATGATCTGAGTAGCGAGCGTGATCTGTCCTGCGAGTGCAATCTGGTTGTGAGAGTGATCTGTTGTGTACGCCAGTTGTTTGAGTGAGCGTGCTGTGATGCATGCCTAAGCTGGTATCAGCTTTGAGTCCTGAGCTGGTCGGTGGCTACTGTAGATCAGATGTGGGGACTTCAGAATATATAAATATTGACTTTGACCAAGTTTGAGCCATTATTTTCAACACTTAAATATTTTTCGTTCCTCGAGAGCTCAAAACCTTATCCTGTCTCAAAATCCTTGTTACTCTTCACGGAACCCTATCTTCTCCGATTACCGATGATAGACGTTTCAGCTTGGAGCAAGGCTGGTATCTTTGGGTTCCTCTCGTCAAGCTCATCCTTTCTATACCATTCTTGGAGCTATTGGTTGGCTGGAAGAGTGACCCCGAAAATAGTCGAGGCGTACGAATTTTCGCGATTTCCGACGAGTTGGTCTTTGGGTTCAGTTCTCGTTCTTAGCTTCGATTAGAACTAGTTATCGTATTTGGGGTATAGGTCCGAGCTGGGCTGAGCTGGTAGCTCCTAGTTCTGTTTTCTGTTGTAGTCCACTCCGAGCTGATTATAGTTGTAGCGCCCCAAAATCCATAGAACCACAAAAGTTAGCCTTTTATTTTAAGGACCAATTTGATATTAGAACATCCAGATTTCTGTTCAAGCTAGTTTCAGTTGTTTAAACTAATTTATTTTCTTCCAGTTTAAAAGCACGGCCCAGATGGTTTCTAGAATGATTTCGCCCCAAGAACAATCCCGAGCTGGGGAAGTTTCCTTTTTTTTAAATAAATTGCTTTTGGATGGGAGATTAGTTTTTTTATAGAAATGGTGTAGCAAGTTTACAAATTAAAATATTAATAGGGAGCTTTTATTAATTTGCAAGGATTTGGTATGGTAAACCATGCCTAATCATTGTACTCTCCACCTACTACAAATCATACTCCCATATATGATTGTTACGTGAGTTCTAGAGCTCATTTTTTTTACAAGAAAATTCTTTCATTCTCTTTTAAACCAGAAGCTCGCAGAGTGTGCTTGAGAAGATTTCCAGCCAAGGCCATCTGTTCGTTGCGATTCTCAGCTCAGGCAAGTAAAGTTGATTCTTGCTGCATCTGGAAAACATATATTGTTTCGTTGTTTTCTGTTGTGTGCTTGCCCGACGTATGTTTCAGTTCGGTTCATCTTGTTCATGTTCATGTATAAGCTATAGATTCACTGCTTGATGCTTTAGTTTTGAGGAAACTCACCAGTTATCTTTTAGCAAAAGCAGTTGTGTTTTCAAAATAATGAGTTGTACAGATTTCAAATAAGATAATCCAAAGAGAAGTTCTATTTTCTGATGTGTTGTAAAATTCATGGACATCGACTCTGAATGGATAGGCGATGCTGGTTTGATCGGGACTATGTTCTGGTCGAATAAGCTGAGCGGGTCTGTTTAGGGACTGTCTGAGCTGGTGCAGTACCCTCGTTTCTAAGCAGATCTGGCCTATTTTCCTTGACCAGCCTGTGTGATTCGTTACTAAATTGATTGGGTTTCTCGAAGCTGCGTGACTTCCAAGCTGAAATTCTTGCTTCGAAGCCTATGTTACTGTTTTACTACGCTTAAGCTGTTTTCTTAGAACCAGATCTGTTTTCACACCCGAGATCTGTTTTTCCTATTCGAAAGCTATTTTCTTTAGCCAAAGCTGTTCTTTACGCCTGTGATCTATTTTCACACCCGAGATCTGTTTTATGTAGCCAAATCTGTTCTTTACGCTTGTGATATGTTTTCTTTACCCAAATCTGTTTTGTGTCCATAAGCCGTTTTCTCTTACAAGCTGGTTTTTGCTATCATCAGCTCGTAGCCCAGCTGTACACTCAATAATGTTTTTAAAAGGCAAAATGAGTTTCATAGCAGTGAATACCAGTTTCAGTGATTTATCTTTGATCAAGAGCAATGTATAATAGTTATTTCATCCAATTAAAGGAAGTAACTTTCAGTTTTTAAGGACTTATGGCATAGAGGACCCGGTCAACCAGGAAGGGATCAAAGATTATGGTATGACTATAATATCCCTTCACAAGAAATTTACTGAATTCAGATAAGATGCTAGCAAGCACCAGGACCAATAGAGAGCTTTTAGGCCATAAGTCACTCAGTATATAAGTGAGATTCGGATCTTGATGGATCTGGATAAC
>KQ993030.1:0-13571 GCA_001598015.1 Dorcoceras hygrometricum
TCCGTTTGAAAACACTAAAGTGTTGTAACCAGCAGCTGTGTCTGCTTGGATAGTTGTTGTGAGATACTAGGAGTTCTCGTAGCTGCGGGTTACGGGATCGGGTGTTTGTAGAAAGGCTACTCTCATCAAAGTCTTCTAGTGAAACCTTCCTAGGAGGAAGAAGGGGAGACGTAGGACATTGAAGTCCGAACTTCCAGAAACAAACTCTGATCTCTATTTTTTACATTACGCTCGATTATATTACTTGTGTTTATTTACTGTTCACAAATCGATCGACCTTTTTCCGCACATATATTGTTGGCAGAGAAGTTTGAATATAACTGAGACATTCTTAAGTCTGGTAACTCGGACTTAAGTTAAGCAAGAAGCTTGCAAAACAATGTTAAAAGAATTTTGAAATAGAAAAATCGAAGGAGTTCATTCAACCCCCCCTTCTGAACTCCTATTTACTTAGTGATCCTATTTCTGGGACCATCAACAGCTTCGCCATTTTCTTTAAAGAAAACGTCATACCATAGGGAATGAAGTGAGCAGACTTCGACACTCTGTCGATAACAACCCATACAGCATCGCTTCCTCTGCTGGAACGAGGCAGATGCGTCACAAAATCCATTGCTATGTGCTCCCAATTCCACTGGGGCACTTCCAGACTTTGCAATAGACCACCAAGTCTCATCCTTTCAGCCTTTACTTGCTGAAAATTCAGACATCTAGCCACAAAATCAGCAACGTCGCTCTTCAAACCAGCCCACCAAAAGTGAGACTTTAAGGCATAATACATCTTCCTCACGCCTGGATGAACACTGTGCCTACTGCAGTGTGCTTCTTTAAGGATCTCTTCCTTCAAATCAATCAGATTTGGCACAACCAACCTGCCACGGAATCTCAAACAATCAGAAGATATAGAATACTCCTCAAGCTGTCCAGCTCTAACCTTCAGCTTGAGCTCATGGATGGAAAGATCTGTCCTTTGAGCACCTCTAATGGTCGCAACAATCTGTGGCTCAACTTGGAAAGAAGACACCACAACATAATCCTCAGCTGGGTAAAAACGCCAACCAGTAGTGCTTAAATGCTCAGGCACCTTCGAAATCTGCACAGATGTAAGCATCGCCACTTGAGCTTTCCTACTCAAGGCATCAGCCACTACATTAACTTTCCCAGGCTGGTATTGGATCTCACAATCAAAATCCTTAAGCATCTCCATCCATCTACGTTGTCTCATATTCAAGTCTGATTGAGAAAACAAATACTGGAGACTCTTGTGGTCCGAATACACCACAAACTGCTCGCCATACAGATAGTGGCGCCAAATCTTCAATGCAAAGACCACGACTGCTAGCTCTAAATCATGAACTGGGTATCGAGTCTCATGCGGTTTCAACTGCCGAGAAGCATAAGCAATGACTCGACCATTCTGCATCAACACACAGCCCAATCCATTGAGGAAGCATCTGAACAAACAACAAAACCACCTGAACCAGACGGCAAAGCTAACACAGGCGCAGAAGTTAGCTTCTCTTTGAGCAACTGAAAACTGCTCTCACATTGCTCAGTCCAAACAAAACGCTTGTCCTTCTGGGTCAACTGCATCATCGGCTTAGCTATACTAGAAAATCTCTCGATAAAACGACGATAATAGCCAGTCAGACCCAAGAAACTACGAATCTCCGACACATTCCTAGGACGCTCCCAATTGACAACAGCTTCTACCTTACTGGGATCCACCGAAATCCCATCTGTTGAAATCACATGACCCAGAAACACAACTCTATCCAACCAGAACTCGCACTTAGAAAACTTAGCATATAGCTGCGAGTCACGAAGAGTTTGGAGAACAATCCTCAAATGCTCCTGGTGCTCCATCGGAGTCTTCGAGTACACCAAGATCATCGATAAACACAATCACAAACTGATCGATGTACTCTCGAAAAACTCTACTCATCAAGTCCATAAAAACTGCAGGGGCATACGTCAATCCAAAAGGCATAACCAGAAACTCATAATGCCCGTACCTCGTACGAAACACGGTTTTCGCAACATCTTGCTCTCTAATCCACAACTGATGGTACCTCGATCGTAAATCAATCTTCGAATACACGGCAAAACCTTGCAACTGATCGAACAAATCATCAATGCTAGGCAAAGGGTACTTATTCTTCACAGTAGCCTTATTCAGTTGGCGGAAATCGATGCCTCATTGTGCCATCCTTATTCTTCACAAACAAAATCGAAGCTCCCCAAGGCGACATGCTAGGCCTAATAAAACCTTTCTCCAGCAAGTCGTCAAGCTGCACCTTAAGCTCCCTCAACTCTGCAGGTGCTAAACGATACGGTGCACTCGAGATCGGAGCTGTGCCAGGCACCAGCTCGATGCTAAAGTCGATCTCCCTTTTCGGAGGAAAACCAGGAACTCCTCAAACACATCGGAGAAATCACGAGCAACCGGAACATCACTAAGCTCCACACCCAAAGAAGAAGATGCGTCCAACACATAAATCATAAATCCAGCATTCTCTAAGGACAACAGACTAACCATCTCCATCGCAGAGACCAAAGGAATCTTCGAATGGGAATCATGGCCATAAAAGTTCCACTTCTCGCCAAACTGAGGCCTAAAACGCACAATGCCATGAAAACAATCCATCGAGGCCCTAAAACTAGACAACACATCCATTCCCACTATACAGTCGAAATCCCATAATACCAAACGAATCGAATTCGCTATTAAAACATTCTCACCAAACCTCAAAATGCCATTCAACAAAACCTCTCGGGAGTACAGGCTCGTGCCAGCCGTAGTTGCTACAGAGACAACATCGCGCAAAGGCGTGGTATGCAAACCATTCTCAACCAAAAATGCATCAGAAAACGAATGCGATGCACCAGTATCAAACAATACTCGTGCAGGAAAATCAAAGATAGAGCAAATACCTGCAATCACTCCGCTCGGCGTGCCCTCCGCTTGCTCCCTCGTAATGGCATTCACCTGGGCTTGCTGGAGAACTGAGAAATGTTGCTGGGAAGACTGTCCAAAACGCGACGGACCAGACTGCTGAAACGGCCTAAACTGCGTCTCTCCCACTCTAGACTGAGGCACCGGAAAAGAACGACCTCTAGAAGATCCACCACGACCCTGAGGTGAAGCTGTAACTTGGTGACATCCAGCCAACGGACACACTCTCGCAAAGTGCCCATACTGTCCACATAGGTTGCACGAACCCTGCACTCCAACACACTGGGTCGAGGGTGCTTGCCTCCACAAAAGCCACAAAACTCTGCCCTAGGGCTACCACTGCTAGAACTACCAGAACCAGAAGAACTAGAACCTGCCTTCTTCTTGAACTGGTGGCCACGAGGCCTAAACCTCTGGCGTCCCGACTACTGAGCTAACTGCTGCTGCTGGGGTGGATGAGACGACTGAGACGACTGGGAAGGTTGCGCTCCCAGAACCACTGGACGACTACTCTGCGCCACCTGCGGCCTAACACGAGACCGACGATTCCTCAAACCCTCCTCAATGTCTATCGCACTATCCACCGCCTTCGCATAGCTCTTGGGTGAACTCACCAAAACCAAATAATACAACTCCTCGTTCAGCCCCTCAAGAAACCTAGTTCTCTTCGCTCTCTCTCGGCCAGCAAAATGCGGCACGTACGCAAGAAGGGAAGAAAACCTACGGGCATACTCTCTCGCAGACATAGAGCCTTGCTCAAAGTTATCAAACTCACGCTCACGAGCGTTCACATAGGACTCCGGGACATACTCTTGGCAAAAAGCTGCACAAAAACTATCCCACCAAATCCCTAATCCAGTCTCTTCCAAACTCCTCGAAGCGCCTCTCCACCAACGCTTCGCACCTTTCCTCAACTGAAAAGTAGCCAGACTCAACTTAAGTTCGTCATCATACTGCACATGGTTAAACAAATCCGTGACATGCTGCAACCACGAATCTGCATCAGCACTAGACTCATCCCCATTAAAAACCTGAGGATTCATACGCTGAAACCTCACCATAACGAGTTCCATATCGTTCACATGAGCAGCCAACTCGTCAACCTCATCCTCAGCTCGCCTACCGCGTCCACGGAGGGGAAAACTACACTGATCACCTTCGGTCTGACCTTCCGACTCTTCCGAAATCTTCCCTCTACCTCTACGCCTACGTCTAGGCGACATCTAAGAAACACTAAGAGGGTTAGTCACAACAGAACAAATACAGCACAATTAAATGCAGCAAAAATAGATCACATGATCAAGCACATGCAACAAACAAAACTGTGCCTAGACTCAAGTGTGATCAAAAGAAATCGAGCTTATCCCAGCTTAAGCTCTGATATAAAAAATGTCAGGCCTCGTGCACAAATCAGAGCAAAATCACATGAAGCACAACGCGGAAGCAATAAAATAGTGGCAAATTTTTCGCTTTAGGCCTGACGGTTTAAAACATATAATTTAAAATACAACAATACTTAAAGTATCCCAATTTAACAACAAAATTCAGTACAACAGTACAGCATTTAAACAAATACAAGTACTACAGCATACAACTGAATCTCACAAGCACAGGGCATTCCCCGGCTGACGGTACTAGTACATATATGCTACGCTAACTAGGACACTCTATCCACCTCCTGGGTCACCTCCAGCTGGGTCAAAGCCACGACCAGCAGAGAAACCTGGAAAACCTGGAACTACACACAGGCAACAAGCACAAGACCCAGAAAGACATCGGGGTCAAACCCCAGTACGGAGAGCAACTGAAAAACAGCAATAGACAGCAACAGATAAAATGCAGATGATATGCATGAGGAACAGGACAACAGCCGAAGGCTACAACCACAGCAGGGAGCCAAAGAACTCAGGCATAGATCAACAGCTGACAACATATTTTGCAAGGATAGTGGCCACGGTGTGTGTACAAGCATATGGGAATTACCCACTCATCTTTACACCAGACCCGATACCAGATGCTTCACAACTGCTCAACCTGCCGTTGCCAACTCATGAACTGTGGTAGTTAACCACTCGGCTCATAGTGGCTAACTAAACCCAGCAGGGAGGTGAGAGTGCGGTATTGCCGCTCGCCCTCGCATCCTGGCACGCAACAGAACAGCACAACAACACAAGGGATCTGAACTGGATATGACAGATGTGTATGCAATGCAACAGCCTGCCATATAATTCACGAAACATATGCAAGCAACAACAATACAGAATAGAACATAGCATTACACATAATATCCAT
This sequence comes from Dorcoceras hygrometricum, assembly GCA_001598015.1. Classification (NCBI taxonomy): domain Eukaryota; kingdom Viridiplantae; phylum Streptophyta; class Magnoliopsida; order Lamiales; family Gesneriaceae; genus Dorcoceras; species Dorcoceras hygrometricum. Next base: position 5,249 of record KQ993030.1, read on the forward strand.
GCCAAATCCACGCTGTAAGACAAGCTCACATCCGTACCTCAAATCTTTGTGCAACAATTACTATAATCAGGGTCCAAGCAACGCAGATCCACCACCCCAACAAGCTAGGACGGAACCCGACGCTTATGCTAACAGACTACACAAGGGAGATGTCTTCGCACACCTCACCAACTTCAAGCAAACGTCCGAAAGCAATATCCAAACGAAGCGTCTCAGCAAGAGGAGTCCAATGCTACAACTCTTACTTCAATCAGAGCTGTCTACCGTCGGCAATCAAAGAGGATAAGGTTCGGTGAACAGCAACTAGGGCATCACGACAAAGCTTGCTATCGGGAAATATTCTAAGTGTCGGGAACAATAATAGAGAACAAGGCCAAGCTCCCTATTAAATCTCACTGTTGACAGAACTGGGAACAGATCCACCGACAACTTACGCTATCACAACTAATATTTCCGCTCGCAAACAGATCTCACTCTACGCCAAAACAGCGATCACTTAAATCAAACGACGTCGCAGAGAACTTCTGTCGCAACTGGACACGTCACCCGCTACTCACTGCTGAACAATTAACCAACATCTGTTCGCAATGGAACAACAGATCTCTCACACAGTTGAAGCTAACACAACTCACAGCTGAGTCTTCTCCGCTAATCCAAAATGCTGTAGTTCCAACTAATCCAAACGATAACGTACCAACTAATCCAAACGACGACGTACCAACTACTCACTGCTGAAACACGCTAGCGCACTCTCTACTGCTCAGCGCCAACAGATCTCGCTACGACTGCTGAACACAATCATTCAGCGACCACTGCTGAACGCTAACATTCAGCGATGACCCATCACTCACTACTGAACAGATTTTGTGCCAAACTCTAACTCTCCAGAAGTGTTCTAAGGACTAAGACAAAACTCGATAGCTTCTCCAAGCATAAAAACTCAAAGCTGATCTCGATAAAACCCGACTAATTAACTCAATTAATCTTATCAGCTTTTGGGTCTCACACTAGGACTCCTGCTAGATATGTTTTCCTGCTTGAAGGGGATCAAAGTGATCAAACTGTTGGATGTCATCCAAGAACCTTCAAGGAGGCAATTTTCGATGCTGATTCTAATTTGTAGCTTGAATCAATTCAATTTGAGATTGACTCAATGCATACGAACCAAGTTTGGACTCTTGTGAATCCTCCCGAAGGAATGGTTCCTATTGGGTGCAAATGGATATACAAGAGAAAACTTGGGCCTGGTGGTAAGGTACTGACCTACAAGGCGCGACTGATTGCAAAAGGTTACACTCTATGATAAAACTTTTTCACCAGTTGTAATGTTCAAGTCAATTAGAATACTGCTAGTCATAGCCGCATGGTACGACTATTAAATATGGCAAATGGATGTGAAAACTGCGTTCTTAAATGGAAACATTAAGGAAGAGATCTATATGACGCAGCCTGAGAGTTTCACATCTGTAGGAAGTGAGCATAAAGTATGCAAAATTCAGAGATCGATCTACGATCTCAATCAAGCATCGAGAAGTTGGAACCCGAGATTTGATGAAACAATTAAAGAATTTGGTTTCATCAAGAATCTCGAGGAGCCATGCGTGTACAAGAAGATAGTCAAGGATGTTGTGACAATTCCTAGTACTTATGTTGATGACATTCTACTCATTGGGAATGATGTAGGAATGTTGCAATCAACTAAGGTATGGTTATCTGGCAGATTTTTGATCAAGGACCTAGGTGAAGCATCCTATGTTCTTGGAATTCAGATCTATAGGGATAGATCAAAAAAGATGCTCGGACTCACTCAAACGACCTACATCGATATCATACTTAAGAGGTTCTCTCTGGAAGAGTCCAAGAAAGGACACCTACCTATGTGCCACGGGATCACTCTATCTAAGTCTATGTGTCCAAAGACTGATGCAAAGATAGAAAGTATGACACGTGTGCCATATGCTTCGGCAATAGGTAGTATTATATATGACATGATCTCGACCAGACCGGATGTCTCAGATGCTCTGAGTGTCACGAGCCGCTACCAAGCCAACCCCGGCCAAATGCATTGGAAGGATGTGAAAGATATTCTTAAGTACTTATGAAGGACTAAGAATATGTTCATGGTCTATGGGGGTGGTGAACTGAAATTGGAAGGCTACACTGATTCTAGCTTCTAATGCAATGTGGATGACTCGAAGGCAACCTCTAGATTTGTATTCATGCTCAATGGTGGTGCTGTCTCTTGGAAGAGTTTCAAGCAAGACATTATTCAACCACTGAGGCTGAGTACATCGCAGCATCAGCTGCTCTAAAGAGGCGGTTTGGATGAGGAATTTCATCCAAGAGTTGGACGTAATTCCTGAAGGAGTTGATCCAATCCCCGTGTACTGTGACAACACAGGTGCCGTTGCGCAAGCAAATGAGCCTAGGTCTCACCAAAGATCCAAACACATCCTGAGGAAATATCACATAATTCGGGATATTGTAGCAAGAGGTGACATAACAGTTGAGAGAGTCGCCTCTGTGGACAACATTGTTGATCCACTTACAAAGCCCTTGTGAGGCCCGTTGTTTGAACAACATCTGAAGCAATGGACTTCGCATTATGAGTAGTTGGCTTTAGGGCAAGTGGGAGATTGTTAGAGTAGGTGTCCAACTAGCCAACTTGTGGCGTGTGGGCTTTTGACGACTCTTTGTGTAAAACAATCTTTTTTTATAAAATTCACATTTTATATGGCATTCTTTATCGTCGTTGTTACTATAATGTTAACAATTGTGTTGGATAAAAACCTGGAATGCACCATAGTGTATATTAGATATGATAGTGGATATGATGGCTATCATGAAACACATCTAATAGTGACTGTGTATTCTAAACTTGTTCCTAGTCGATTGAGGAATCAAAATGAGGATAAGGCCGTCCAAGTTTGAGACTAGCATCTGCGATGTGAAGTACCACATTTCATTGGTAGGGAACATTGTAATGTTCTGAGCATGCAGATGGATGGTTTGTCTGGCGAACTATCGAACTACCCTCGTTCGGATTCTCCAAGTGGTTACCATTTGTTGAGTGGAGAGTCCGAGGTCTTGGTTGTATGGATTAGTCCTTACTACTCGAAACATCATTGAGACTCTACATGATTAGTCACCTCACTTTGACTCGTTTACCGACTTCGTGAGGATCATCAGGTGTCGAGATTGGGTGAGGTCATGAAGAATGTAGGAGTCGATGCTTTGTTGTCGAGGATTCACCGATCTCCCTAATGCGTGGATATCCTATGTTATCTGAGGAGATAATAGTGTGACAAATCTCTGGCCAGAGTACTCTTGTGCTTTAGTGTAAATGAGTTTTCCTAGTAGCACTCGCGATGTCGCTATTCTGATCTCCAAGATGTATGCATGGCTATCGAATCTCTAACGACTCTCGATTTACCAATGGTCGTTAATTCGATCGGGATATATGAGATAAAAGGACCTTACTATACGCTAACCACGACCGACTGATTCTTGCAGACACTATCAATGATACCTATAGGATCATGGGGCGATGTTGCTAGGAACTTTACCATGGTCCGATGGGCTGGTTCACAATGAGTTGTGAGCCCACGGCTAGCTGTATCCCTGAACCATTGAGGGTTACAAGTATACTGGTTTACCAATTCCCGTGCAGACAATGAACTAAAATTGGATATGGTGGGAAAAATAAATTGGAAGTATGACTTTAAAAAGTTGCTATGGCTGTATTGATATTCATCTGCAACTTCAGGGGTTAATCTGCTATTTGTAGAGTAGGTGGTCTGAAAAATTGTTTTCACATCATAATGTACGGTTTTAGAACCTATGAAGATCGATCCGATTTGATCGTCGATCAGAGTTATGTGAAACCACAGCGTTGGATTTAAAGTTGTTTGTATTGGGCCTAGGCCTGACCAGGGCCCGTTAACCAACTTAGGCCTGCGAAAATATCTATAAATAGGAGGGCATGAGGTTGAGTTAAAACACACCAAAAGCTATTCAGCAAACTCTCCCCCTCGTCCTTCTCCCTTCTCCCGTCGCACTTCGCTGCGATCGTCCTGCCGAGGAGATTCTGCTCGCGAAATCTTCGTTGTGATTCTAGTGCACTCCAACGAAGGAGTAGGAAAACCGATCTTAGACCGGATTGGAAGCAACCAAAGAAGGGCTATTTCCATTGGAGGAATAGTCGGAGCCAAACGTCTAGTCGCCATACAGGTAACAGCATAAAAATCTGTTATTCATGTTTTTATATTTAAATTGTTTAAAGTATCGAAAACTATTCTTGTATTAGCGACCTCGGGTACAAAATTTTAAAAACTTTCGCTGCGTCCTGGGAGCGCGATCCGGATCCGTGTCGGGCGCCAACAATGACAACATCATCGAGAATTCGAGAGTTACCCGGACGTTATTTGTGTAGCATAAAGTATAGGAAAAAGTGGAGCAGAAAATTCGATTAACATTTAAGTTTCAACGGTATATCTCTATTAATTAAGAGATTATTTATATTTTCTAACATCGGTAAAAATGCTATTGAAACTGTAAAATAGCCAGAACATTTTCTTCAAGGACTCAACATCCAAATTAATAGATTGGGATATGGTAATTGATTTGGGCTAGAGATTGGATCCCAGACCGATTCATTAAGGTTCGAACCAAGATTGAACTTATAATTTTTATAAATAGAGAACACACAGCTTATTTTTAAGGTACTCATTATACATATTTTGGCTCTATTAGCATCAAAGCTTATTCGGATAACACTTGATTGTCGGAGTTGTTTTATTATCACTAAAGTTTATTCGGATACTTGATGAATTGATCGTCGAGTATCTCAGCGTCACCGAATTTGTTTCGTGACACTTGTAAAGATCCACATAGACATTTTATCGGATCACTGACATAACTACTAATATTCAATGTACTCTGGCACAACAGCTATCCAGACAAGATCAATTTTTGGTCACATTTACCGAAAAAAGAGCTGTGGTGTAGTTTATAAATAGCACCAGCATTTGGAGACTAAAAGCTATAAATGATTGAGAAAATAAGATTTGGAATTTCCTGCACTGGAGCACTTTTCATTCGAGGGATACTTTGATATATGCTTATACTCATTTTTTGCACAAAGAACTACAATTTTAAAACTGATTAGCATATATGTTATTGTATAAATGACTTGACGTTTAATATCAGTATTTCAGAATAAGAATAATTGAAAGTATCAGAAAATAAAAGTATTGAGTAGAACCTAGCTAGTTTAACAATACAAATGACCAACTTATAAATATCTAAAAAAGTTTAAAAGAGTTTCAATTAGCTAAATTTCAAAGAACAAAATTATAGTTTCTCGTTTTTGTTTATAATATTCTTTTATGATCTTGTCATTGTAGTTGCGTATGAATTGTACCTAAAAGCAAAGCAATTGGATCTTTTATATGGAGGACTAATTAAAATCAATTACCATTGAGGAAAAAGGACAACAAGACGTAAGTGGCCGACTGCCAGGGCAAACCTAATCCAGACTGAACACTTTGAAAACACAACCACTGCACTCACACTCTTCTCTAAAACTTGTATCAATTTCATGTGTGGGACCCACATACCTTCACAATTCCTATTAAAAAAGGACCACCTCTTTAATTCTAGTCAACGACAAAACTTTTCAAGATGTCTACAACTAAAAGTCTACTGCCCCCGTCTCCACTCAGTCTCCAGGATCTTGAGTGAGTGAAAATATTTTAATAAGTTTTTTAAGTTTATTTTTTTATACATTCAATTATAGGAAGGCTAGAAAAAAAGATGGTTATTTTAGGATTCTAATAATCAATCTAGAGTTTATGTTTGTTTATGTTATGACTTAAGTATTTTATTAAATGTAAATATTTATTTATTTATTTAATTATTTTATTTTTCTATATACCGTGCACACCTTATAATATATACTTCAAACGTATTACATAGTAATATCTCATTATTAATTATACAAGGAAAGTGAAAAAATACAATGAGACATGAGATATGGACGACGACAAATATAATTTATAATTATTGATGAAATATTTTATGTTAGAAAATCCTGACACGTAGTGGAGTCGTTGGACATTTTTGCTAGTTTTTTGGTGCCCAATGACCAAACTTTTCCACACCTAGAAATAATATACATGAGTACATATCTACCTGCTGACCAAATTTGCACCAATCCACTACATTATCTTTCCAAAGGCCCTTTTCGTGCCTTATTTGTCTTTCCAAGTTCCTTTCTACAATGCCTACGGTAAGCCTAACATAACATCCTGAATCTTTAATTCTCAACAATAAAACCGAAATTCTTGTATAAATTTTCTTTGCAAGAATCTGTTTCTTTCGGAGCTGCAAAAGTAATATATTACGCTGCATGGTTGTGTGATTCAGGAACGCTACCGGAAGAGTGGGCAGATCCCGGCCTTCGGTAACTGGGAGAGCGCGGGTGAGTTGCCGATTACGCAGTATTTCGAATGCGCCAGGCAGGCGGGGCTGCTCCGGTGTAGCTGCTCGGGGGACGTGCCCTTCCGGTAATTATGTGAATAATAATAGTAACAACGCCGGTTTCTGGGCTGCCGGCGGCGGATGCGGAGGCGGAGGCCGTTTTCGTGCTGATCTTTACGCCACAGGGATTGAGAGACCGCCGCGTCGTAGGGTGGGATTTGAGAAGCCGCTGCCACGCCGGATTTATTCTGCTCCTCAACAAAAGGTTGGTATATATATATATATATATATAAGTTTGGTCGTATTTTCATACCTTAGATTGCATGATAGTATATCTGATCTGCTACATATTTCAAATATATAATATTAATAATAATTTTTCAAATTATGTTATATTTTTACTAGTGTATAATTTCCCAATCTCATTAAAATATTATCGTTTGTATCATTAATTTATTTATAGTTTATTGTTTATTAAAAATGTTAAAACTATAACAAATTTAATAATCTAGATTAATCATTACTATTTCAAATTTAATAATCTAGATTAAAGAAGCACACTAAAAAAGTTCTTTTTCATCTCCCAAAGTTTGTAAAATAATGTTAATTAGTCTTACATTATAGGCAACGTTGATGTTATAAAAATCCACAAAAGATAAAAAAAACATTTTAAATCATGTACAAACAGCTACCTATCTACTTTTACACGACGAAACATGTACTTACAATGGAAAGTAATTGTAAACCACAATAAAGTATATCTGCCCTGATCAGTTTCAATATAACATCTTAAAATGTGTTTTAGAAATGTGTATCCCAGGAAAAAAAGCAGTAATTACAAGAGTTGCTGACTTTTTATTTTGTAAATAATTGTATTCATGTGTTGAACATACACTTCGTGCTTAGCTGGTAACAATCACTCTACTTTGGACACTAGGCAATTACATATCACATCTTAAATAACGTAGGGTCATGGGTATCTCCACGGATCCAATGATAAAATTGATCCTTCTTGCATCGCTCTTAGGTCAATCATTTTAAATTAAATTTGGATATTATCATGTGTACAACCACCCAAATCTAACAAGCTAATTATAGCTTTGAGTGTAATGCCCAAATCTCAAATTCTTTGTGTTGAGTGTTTTAATTGGATTACAAAGAACTGCTATAAACAATAATCATTTTCGTAGAAAGATAATAGAAAATGATCCGTTGCTAGCAAAACCCATTTCAATAGTCGTATTTGTCATGTACCTAGGATATGGCAGGCATAGAGTTGAAAAAAATTAATGTTTTTCAAATCCTACTGATGCCCCCCATTAGTAGCTCGGGATCCGAGGGCTAGGTATCGACCCTACCTACATCATCAAGGGCAAAAACAATCAAAAGGCGCGCATAGAGCTCGGAGCTCGGGATACGCGCATAGAGCTCGGAGATCGGGATTTTAACCGAGGCCCGGCCACACGCTCGGGAATCGCCCGAGCTCCTTCGTTATGGAGAAAAGCTTATGACCTGAGGAGACTACCTGAGTTCGGGGCCTCTCCAGAGGACCCCAACCCGAGGTGTTAAAGCACTTCCACAAAAGGCGGAGAACGTGGGCCGGATTATGCGGGAAACGTGCGCACGACCTCACCCACGTCTTGACAGAACGTGCAAGCAAACCGATTCATCTGCCTAACCCCTCTATAAATACCCCCAGGTTTGCTCTTTCAGATTCATTCACTCATTATTGCACTCTCTCGCACACAGCTTATATTGCTCTCATTTTACTCTCGTGCACGGCTGACTTAAGCATCGGAGGGGCTTCGCCGGACACATCTCCGGCGCCCTTTGACAAGTGTTC
>KQ993030.1:13904-36743 GCA_001598015.1 Dorcoceras hygrometricum
GCTCGGCACCGCCTCCCCCGCCTGCTCGGGAGGTGCCCTTTTCTGATGAGGTGTTGGAGGCCGATCTGCCTCAACACTTCAAGTATCACAATGTAGGGGAGTACGACGGGATGGGAGATCCCGAGGAGCATCTGTCTCGGTTTGAGAACGCCGCGCTTCTCCACCGATATTCCGACCCGATCAAGTGCAGAATTTTTTTGACTACTCTCGTCCGAGCTGCCCAGCAATGGTTCAATCTCCTGCCTGCGGGGAGTATAAAGTGCTTTCGGGATTTCAGTCAGGCGTTCCTTCATCAGTTTGCCAGTAGTAAGAAGCAGCCCCTGACTACCTTAAATCTGTTTACTGTGAAGCAGAGAGAGCATGAGACTCTTCGGGAGTATATTCGGCGCTTCAACGGAACCATCATCGAAGTGCCATCTGCTACGCCCGACCTCCTGATCGGGGCGTTTACCCAGGGGTTTAGGGGAGGTGATTTCTTTAAGTCACTGGTCAAAAAGCCCCCTAAGACTTTTGATGAGCTTTTGACCAAAGCAGAAAAGTATGTTAATGTGGAGGAGATACAGTCCTCGAGAAAGACCGAACAGAGGTCGCCGCCTCGGGCTGGGCGGGATCCTCGGGCGGAGAGACCCCAGCCGAGGATGGTTAGACAAGATCCCCCCTTGTTGTTGGGAGAATTTACTACTCGAACACCCTTGAAAGTGAGCAAATCTCGGGCTCTGGAAGTCTGTGATGAGAGGAAGGTCATCCAACGTCCTCGAGGCAGTGACGGGGTCCCAAGGAATCCCAAGTCTGATAAGTTTTGCGATTTCCACAGGGACTATGGTCACACTACTGCGGAATGTCGGCTGTGGGACCAAGAGTTGGAGCGAATCTTACAGAACAACCCCGACGTACGGACAATACTGGTGGCTGACAAGCCACGTCGTTGGGAGAAGAGGCCTCGTCGGGAGGACGATAGGCAGCTTAGTAGCAGGATCCCAGGTCAGGGTAGAACACCTCGGGGGCAGGATCAGCAACTTCACCGGGGAGAGCGAAGGACGCCTCAACCCCGAGGCTTTATTAACATGATTTCGAAAGGACCTACTGATGGGGACTCCAATAGAGCGAGGAAGACAAGACTTAGGTGGATGGAAATCATGGAGGTCGGGACTAGGCGCTCGGGACCTACTATCTCCTTTGGCCCCGAGGACATGCCCCTGGATGAGAAGTCGCACAATGATGCATTAGTTATCAGGGCTATGATTGCTAATTATGAAGTGGCCCGTATCTTCGTGGATTCAGGAAGTTCGGTCAACGTGTTTTTTAAGAGCGCCGTAGACCAGATGGATCTCGGGGAGTATCGCATGGAACCTGTGAACACGCCTTTGTATGGGTTCACGGGGGATTGTTTGCAGCCAGTAGGGGCTGTTCAACTGCCTATGTCGCTCGGGTCGGGCGAGTGTAGGAAGACAAAGGTAATAGAATTTACTGTGGTGGATACGCCTTCTTCCTACAACGGCATTCTTGGGAGGCCAGCCATGGCTGCATTCTCGGCGGTGGCCTCGGCCTTACACCAGAAGATCAAATTCCCAGTTGGAGACTCAGTAGGGGAGGTCCTTGGGGATCGGAAGATGGTGAGGAAATGTTATGTTGAGGAGGTGAGAGTGGAGCAGAAGGTGGCCAAGTTCCGAGCTCAAGACCATCCTAGGGCTCGGGAAGACAGAGGTGTGAACCTGGTAGGGGAAGACTTCCAGTTGACTGCGGAGGACGAGGAAGAAGAAGTGGTCCTCAATCCTCCGTCGGGGATTGTGAAAATCGCTAAGTCCCTTCCCGAAGATGTGCGAGGGCAGTTGGTTCAGTGTTTGGAGAAGAACAAGGATTTTTTCGCTTGGTCCCCTTCTGATCTAAAGGGGGTCAGGCGTGAGGTGATGGAGCACTGGTTGAATGTCTCCTCGGGCTCTCGACCCGTTATTCAGAAGAGGAGGCACTTCGGGCCCGAGAAAGACGCAGTGATTAGAAGTCAGGTCGGGGACCTATTGCAAGTGGGCCATATCAGAGAGGTACATTTCCCTACCTGGTTGTCTAACGTCGTTTTAGTGCCAAAGGCCACAAGGAAATGGAGGATGTGTGTAGATTTTCGGGATCTAAACAAGGCTTGCCCCAAGGGTTGTTATCCTCTCCCGAGGATCGATCAACTTGTTGATTCCACCTCGGGTCATGAGTTGCTCAGCTTCCTGGATGCTTATCAGGGTTATCACCAGATACCACTGGCCGAGGAGGATCAGCGAAAGGTCAGTTTTATTACAGCAGATGGAACGTTCTGCTATGTGGTTATGCCCTTCGGACTTAAGAATGCAGGGGCAACGTACCAACGACTGATGGATAAGGTGTTTAAAGAGCAGATCGGGAGAAACGTCGAGGTCTACGTCGACGATATTTTGATTAAGTCTCGGGAAGAAGCGTGCTTTATATCTGACGTCGAGGAGACTTTCCGCACTCTGTGGAATTATCAAATCAAGCTTAACCCGAGTAAATGCTTATTTGGAGCTCGGACAGGGAAATTCCTGGGCTATATGGTGACTCGTCGGGGAATTGAAGCTAATCCCGAGAAGGTGCGAGCTCTCGCTTCTATGTGTTCGCCCCGGAATGTTCAGGAGGTTCAGAGGTTGACAGGGAGAATTGCTGCTCTCTCCCGATTTATTTCGAGGTCGGCTGACCGAAGCCTTCCTTTCTTCAAGATACTTCGCCGAGCTAAGCAGTTCGAGTGGAGTGAACATAGTGAAAAGGCGTTTCAGGAATTGAAAGAATATCTGAAAGGCTTGCCCGTTCTAAATAAGCCCGAGCTCGGGGAGCCATTATTTGTTTATCTCGCTGTTACTCCGCAAGCAGCAAGTTCGGTATTAGTACGGGAGGAAGGACAGGTACATCAACCTGTGTATTTCGTGAGCCATGCTCTGAAAGGCGCCGAGCTAAATTATACTACGCAGGAGAAGCTGGCTCTGGCCTTGGTTATTACAGCTCGGCGCCTCAGGCCGTATTTCCTCTCTCACCCGATCACAGTGCTTACTAACAGCGCGCTCGGGCAAATTGTCTCTCACCCCGATGCTTCTGGAAGGCTTGTTAAATGGGTCACCGAGCTCAGTGAGTATGATATTCAGTTTAAACCTCGGGCAACCATCAAAGCGCAGGCCTTAGCAGATTTCTTGGCGGAAACAGTACACCTCGAGCAAGAGGAGAGGTGGAAAGTGTATGTTGACGGGTCTTCTTGCTCCCCGGGAAGCGGCGTCGGGGTAGTTATGGTATCCCCTGGGGAGAGGAAACAAGGTTGGCGATTACTCTTGATTTCAAAGCCTCCAACAATGAAGCTGAGTACGAGGCCTTGCTCATCGGACTCCGAGCTGTAAAAAACATGGGAATAGCTCGGGTCCTTCTTTATTCTGACTCTCAGTTGGTAATTCAACAAAGCAATGGGAAGTTTGATATCAATAATGAAAAGATGGTGAAGTATGCGGAGGCACTGAATAAACTGACAGAGGCTTTTTCCGAGGTGATTCTGGAGCAAGTACCCCGGGAAAATAATGAAAAAGCAGACAAACTCGCAAAGATGGTTAGCTCCCTTGCTCCATCCTCGGGTAAGGAAGTACAAGGAAAGGAGTTACTATCGCAAGTCTATCAGGTCGAGCAAAATCAGGGGAGAATGCTTACCTCGGATTGGCGACATGATATCTTGGAATACCTCTTACGAAGGATAGTACCCGACAACCCACAGCGAGCTCGGGAACTTAAGCGCCAAGCCTTACGCTTTGTTATTTTGAACGAAAGTTATACAAGAGGTCTTTTTCCCGACCTCTGCTAAAGTGCCTGGGGCCCGACGAGGCCAAATATGTCCTTAGAGATATTCACGAGGGATGCTGCGGAAATCACCTCGGCGCCATAGCTCTGGCTCGGAAGACTACATTGGCAGGATTCTTTTGGCCTACTATGCAACAAGACTCTACTGCTCTCGTCCGATCTTGTCGAGGCTGTCAAAAGCATGCTAATCTTCAAAAGCAGCCCATCGAGCCCTTGAAGACTATCATCTCTTCATGCCCGTTTGATCAATGGGGCATGGATATTGTGGGACCTTTCCCACCAGCCGGAGGACAGAGGAAATTCTTGTTGGTTGCTGTGGACTACTTCTCTAAATGGGTCGAGGCCGAGCCCTTGGCAAAGATATCTGAGGCCGAGGTGTTGAATTTTCTATGGAAAAACATCGTCTGCCGTTTCGGGATACCTCGGCGACTTATCTCTGATAATGGAAGACAATTCTGCGGAGCTAAAGTTCGGGCGTGGTGTCAGGAATTGAAAATCGAGCAAGTCTTCACCTCGGTGGCCTACCCTCAAAGCAATGGACAGGTCGAGGTCACGAACCGAACCATCGTGCAAGCTCTTAAGGCGCGATTGGAATCTGCTCGGGGAAGATGGGCGGATGAATTTCCTAGTGTTCTCTGGGCTTATCGAACAACCACCGGAGCTGCTACAGGTGAGACACCTTTCTCCATGGTATATGGCACGGAGGCGTTGCTACCCGCCGAGATTGGGCAAGATAGTCTTCGGGTCGTAGAGTATGCCGAGGATAATGACGAGATAAGGGGCCTCGAGCTGGACTTTCTAGAGGAAAAGAGAGCCCGAGCAGTAGTGCGCTTATCAGCTTATCAGAGGAGAATGGAGCAGTCCTATAACAAGAAAGTCCGACCTCGGAAATATGAGCTGGGAGACCTCGTCTGGAGGAAGATACAATATCAAGGTGACAGAGGGAAACTAGATCCGAAGTATGAAGGGCCATACAAGGTGGTCGGGAAAGCGGGAATCGCCGCTTATTATTTGGAGGATGCGCATGGGAAGCAAGGACGTCGGCCGTGGAATGTTATTCATCTTCGGAAGTATTATGCCTAGGTTTTCCCTTTGCTACTTGTAACTATCTTTTGCTCGGCTACTATCTGTAATAATTACTCTATGGAATAAAAGATGTTTCCTCTCAACTCATGGTGTCAATTATCGAGCTCCTCGGGTGACGACCCGAGCTGAGCACATAAGCCCGACCAGCTCGGCACATAAGCCCAGTTCCGCACTGGCAAATTCGCGTAGCTCTTCTACGCAAAAGCCCGACCAGCTCGGCACATAAGCCCAGTTCCGCACTGGCAAACTCGCGTAGCTCTTCTACGCAAAAGCCCGACCAGCTCGGCACATAAGCCCGGTTCCGCACTGGCAAATTCGCGTAGCTCTTCTACGCAAAAGCCCGACCAGCTCGGCACATAAGCCCAGTTCCGCACTGGCAAACTCGCGTAGCTCTTCTACGCAAAAGCCCGACCAGCTCAGCACATAAGCCCAGTTCCGCACTGGCAAACTCGCGTAGCTCTTCTACGCAAAAGCCCGACCAGCTCGGCACATAAGCCCAGTTCCGCACTGGCAAACTCGCGTAGCTCTTCTACGCAAAAGCCCGACCAGCTCGGCACATAAGCCCAGTTCCGCACTGGCAAACTCGCGTAGCTCTTCTACGCAAAAGCCCGACCAGCTCGGCACATAAGCCCAGTTCCGCACTGGCAAACTCGCGTAGCTCTTCTACGCAAAAGCCCGACCAGCTCGGCACATAAGCCCAGTTCCGCACTGGCAAACTCGCGTAGCTCTTCTACGCAAAAGCCCGACCAGCTCGGCACATAAGCCCAGTTCCGCACTGGCAAACTCGCGTAGCTCTTCTACGCAAAAGCCCGACCAGCTCGGCACATAAGCCCAGTTCCGCACTGGCAAACTCGCGTAGCTCTTCTACGCAAAAGCCCGACCAGCTCGGCACATAAGCCCAGTTCCGCACTGGCAAACTCGCGTAGCTCTTCTACGCAAAAGCCCGACCAGCTCGGCACATAAGCCCAGAGGGTGTCGAACTCAGGGGACTTCAGAAACTCCTCCTTGGCTTCGACCTTCAGGCGCTCGGCTTCTTGTCCTGCCCGAGCCTTAACCTCCTCGAGCTCAGCCTCTGCCAACGCCCGAGCTGCCTTCTCGGCCTCACGCCCCTCCTTCTCAGCCGCTAGCTGGGCCTCTAACGCCTCCCTCTGGGCCTTCGCTTCCCCCTCTTCCCGAGCTCTGTGGGCCTCCAACTCCTCGAGCCGCGATCATCTCGGCATGTTGGCCCATGGCTCGATCGAATTGCTCACGGGAGGCGTTCAATTTTTGATAAGTCTGGGTGAGGCGCTTCACCAGTTCGCCCCCCCAAGCCACAGCCTGCGCAGGAATAAGGGATTACTAGTAAGATCCTTAGAAAGAGAGGGATGTTCAGAGTTCGGGATATGAAGAACATACCGCGGCCAGATTGGTCGAGAAGTGACCCACTACATCCGCATTGCGAGCCTTCCTCAATGGCCTGCGATCCCGATCTGGGGCCATATTACAAATGTATCCGGTGGCCACGATCGCAGACGGGGACTCCACCAGCGAATCTTTTGAGGGGTCAAAAGGGAGGGGTCGCTCGGGCCCCTTCCCCGAGGATGAAGCTCCAGCAATCGCAGAAACGGGAGGCACGTCGAGAGGCTCCTCAGATGAAGGCGTCGGGGGCGTCGGCGCCTGTTTTGGCTTGGAGGCCTCCTCAGTGCGGGCCCCCGATATCGAAGCGCCCGCCTTCTTCCTCTTCTCCCCCCGAGCCTCCTTCTCAACCATGGAAGGAGCCTTCCTCTTGGTCGATTTCTTGGGGGGCGCAGCGGCCGCCTCCTGCATTGCCCTTAGTAGCTCCGCCTTACCCATTCGCTCGTCTGCAGAGAAAGGAAAAAGGCAAAGATTAGTTCGGGCGAAGCACAAAGGAAAAATAGAAACACGACTAAGGCAGGATACAACTATACCGAGGTCCCCAACAAGCTCGAACCCCTTCCTGCTAAACTTGTAGAAGCACAGCAGATCTTCTCTTATCAGCTCGGGAGCATTATAGCTCTTACCGTGCATGGCCTCGAGGAAGGGGGTCAGGCTCGGGGCTCGGTCAGGTGTTCGGGGAACGAGGGTGACCGCGCTATCCCTCCAGTGCATCTCACACCTCCACGGGTCCCTCATCACGTCGCACTTGACGTAGAAGAACCTGCTCATCCACCCCTTGTGGGAGCTCGGGTTCCCTTTAATGAAAGTTTGAACTAATTGCATGAGGACGTAGGGGATTAAAGGGAGCTCATGGTAACTGAGGAGGACGGCCAGAGCCGGCAAAAAACTATATGAGTTCGGGGCTAGCTAGCTCGGGCTTAGTTGGATGTGGCGGCAGAAGGCGGCAATGAACCTCGGGATCGGAAACCTGAGGCCCATCTCTATCTGGTTCATATAAAAGGTATGAAACCCCGGCGGGGGACGATGAGCCCTCTCGTCGGGATGGGGAATAACTACCTCAAATTTACCCATCGTCCCCCCCTTTTCCTTGATGATGGGTATATCCGATATCCTTAAGGTAGAGGCCTTCTCCTCGTACCAGGGGGTGGTCGGGAGTTCCTCTGGCTCGGGAAGCCATGGTTCCCCCGCCTGGCTAATAGGAGATTCGCTATCTATCGAGGCGGCAGCACTACTTATAGGGGTGTTAGAAGGGGAAGACATCATGTAAAGATAGCTAGAACTTACAAAGAAAGTTGGAGGTCGGGAAGCGACGAGGCAACTTGGGAGTGAGAGGAAATTTAGGCAGAGTAACAATGCTGGGAAAGTAGAAAGTGAGAAATGAATTGGTAAGATTGCATATTTATACAAATTGGGGAGATGATCTTGACCGTCCGATCTCACCTCCCTCAACGGCTAAGATCATCTCGGGAAGCTCAACGGTCGCATCGGACGTCAGACCTATCCTACTCGGGTGCCAGTCTACTTTAATCTCCACCGTTCGCGGAGATCTTATCAACGGCTGAGAGACGTTCTCACACGGATCGTGGTTTTCTCATGAAAACACAACCCGACCTCAATCTCATCGTACACGTGTCCCCTTATCGACGATCGTGGAATAGCATTGCGAGGATCGTGTTTTTCTTCAAATTTTGTGGGTTTTACCTCGGGTCCCGACGACAAGAATACTTCCTCCTATACTTCAATTCTTCGTCTACGACTAGCGGCGGGGGATACTCCTGATGCCCCCCATTAGTAGCTCGGGACCCGAGGGCTAGGTATCGACCCTCCCTACATCATCAAGGGCGAAAGCAATCAAGAGGCGCGCATAGAGCTCGGAGCTCGGGATACGCGCATAGAGCTCGGAGATCGGGATTTTAACCGAGGCCCGGCCACACGCTCGGAAATCGCCCGAGCTCCTTCGTTATGAAGAAAAGCTTATGACCTGATGAGACTACCTGAGTTTGGGGCCTCTCCCTCTCCCGAGGACCCCAACCCGAGGTGTTAAAGCACTTCCACAAAAGGCGGAGAACGTGGGCCGGATTATGCGGCAAACGTGCGCACGACCTCACCCACGTCTTGACAGTACGTGCAAGCAAACCGATTCATCTGCCTAGCCCCTCTATAAATACCCCCAGGTTTGCTCTTTCAGATTCATGCACTCATTATTGCACACTCTCGCACACAGCTTATATTGCTCTCATTTTACTCTCGTGCACGGCTGACTTAAGCATCGGAGGGGCTTCGCCGGACACATCTCCGGCGCCCTTTGACAAGTGTTCGTTGGTTGCAGGAACACGCACACACTCTCCAATCCCCGACGCCCGACGTTCCCGATGTCCTCGACGTGGTGACAGCTCGTCGGCTGAACTATTTGGCTACATCAACATTTATTTCAAATAGAAGAGAATCAATAATCAACAAGTTAAGTACATAAACCTTTGATATGTGTTACGTAAAAACGATGAATAGAAAAACGTAATAATACGAGATTCAATAAAGAATTAAATACTTAACTATTTTATATGTATTTCATTAAAGAAGAAGTATAGGAGAACATATCTCAATCACGACAGCTACAAAGAGGAGAATCAATAAAAATGTAATAAATAAACGTTTGATACTATATCTTTTCCAAAATATAAATAGAACATTCATCCATCACATAAAATGATAATAATGGAATCACTAACAGTAAAAAATTTAACAATACATATTCGATATACAGTTCTATAAAAAAGATGAATAGAAAACATACCTCGACCATGGCAAATGATAACACCACTTTTCTTTATTTTTTTAGGAGGAGAAGAAGAAAAGCTGGATGTAGTATTTTGTTTTATTTTTTCACCTGAAAGAGTTATTATATATGTTTTATGTTTTCTTTAGTTGTTAAGATTGAATATATTGAGCAAATTTAATTTTTCAGTATCCTTGTGTAACTTTCGGATGACTACATTTCAAATTTTAGCGACTATAATTTGATCTAGTAAATATGGGGGAGGACAATTGGGGAGAGAATTTAATAAGATTTTGTTAAGATATCAAGAAAATAACAAATCACGTGAAACAGGTAAATAAAACTTTCTATTTTTTCAAAAGGGAATGCAATTCCATGTGTCCATTCTCTAACTAATGGAGCATGGGTGATGCACGAGACTGGTGCAGAAGAATTGTGGCCCCAAATCCTAATCGACGTAAAAACAAATATTAGATTACATAAATATTTTTTTCCCAAAAGAAGCACATCCGATATCTATTATCATATATTTTCGACAAAATCAACAAAAACATTCAAACAAATATCTTTCAATTCTCCAAAAAACAATTTTTAAGCTTGAATCTAAATATTATAAATTTCTTTGAACCAAATAAACAACCAAAATAATGTAAATCAAAACTATAGTCTAGCACCAATCAAATATCAGATACCCTTGAAGTGTTTAACTGAGCACAAGTAATTTATCATCACAGAAAATAGGCGGGGATCGCAAAAACTACATTAGGAGCGTATTTTCTAAAGTTCACCTCACACTACAATCTGTGAGCTGGCTGATTGCAGGATTATCTTTCTCCAGCTGCCATCATGTTCAGGGTCTAGATTGTAAGGTAAAGTAAGGTCCACTTCTCTTTTACACGACGAGTATCCACTGATAAAGTGGCTGCTTGTTCAGCTTGTCGGTTAATAACCTTATTTTTATTAGGACATATCATCAACTAATTAAAGCTTCAAATACTAAGCACAAGTTTAGAGTTGATTTGTTCTCTAACGAATAATAAACTTTACGTAACAACCCCAATCAGTGGGGCAACGTTTCCTTTTAACTTCCACTCACCTTAAAAGTCATAGAAATGCTTTTCTATGTTTTATTACTCGCATGCCAGGATAGAAATGGCATCAAATGCTGTACACTTGGAAAAAATAGGGATGCAGTTGGAAAACTATAGATAACTCTAGTCAACAACATGAACTCAAGTCTCTCGCGTATAATACTTTCACCTTGTTCACATTAAATGAAGTCTGGTTGGCCAGTGGATGTCAAACAACGATGCCACATCCTACTATTGGGGTCGACTACTCTGGGCTGCACAATGACTTCAGGAATTGGAAAATAGACATAGTGAGTGTTGCATATTCCGACAGTGATGCCACTGTACCCGGCAAATGCACCATGAACCTGTAACAGGAGTTGCTATTGAGTAGAATGATTTCCAGGATCATCCGGTCATGGGATGTGAAGCCAGAGCATATGATGGTAGATGAGGAAAGATATCTAATATTGTATATCATGGTCCAACAAATGTATCGTGGCCCAACAAATGTATCATGGCCAAACAAATGTAACCAGGTACAAGTGAGGACTGTAAAATTTCACAAGGCATTCATGGTTCTGAGGTGCACCAAGTAGAGATCCCGATACAAGAACGAGCTATCACTCTACTGGAAAAGCTTAAACTCAACAACTGTAAGTGTCTTACGCAGAAACCTTAGAATAAGGATCCACAAAACGAGCTTCAAAATAACGTAAATGGTATCACAAGTGCAACAAGACCGGGCAAATAAATGAAAACGTTAATAGGAACAAATAGTCTTACAGCATTTTGACCAAGAACAGTGCAGAGGATTCCATCAGATGCATTTGCACGGCATGCACGGATCATGTAGGTGGGATCGATATACTTCACATCTACTGGATTTCCAATCCCTTTAAAGAACTTCTTCACCTGTAATATACAACAGAAGAAATGCTGCTGAGATGACCCAAGATCAAGTTTTCAATTGCCTCTAAGGAGTTATACATAAAAGCATGGAAAATCGTAAAAGCAGATGCCTATGAATATTGTGGAGGCACTACTTTTTTGGGTTTTATTAATAGCAAATTATATAAAATGAATAAACTTCAACTACTGGACAGAGTAGCAACATTCAACAATCAAAAGCAAATGACAGGAACAGCAAGAAATAAGAAGATGTTTGAAGGGATTGACCCTCGTATAGAAAGATAATTCACTAAAATTAAGATCTTCGTTTTCTGATGTTTACATAATCTCTTTCCCCAGGATTCTTGCTTGACCGGGATTTGATTAGATCTGTTCTTTATTTGGTGAACTCCATTGTAATGTCTGGTAGGCCTAGTGTATTTGTATTTATTTTGGTTGAGTATTATTTACCGATAGAAAAACAGGCAAATGAAAGGAACAGACAGGTAGAAAATGTTGTTACTTTGTCCAAGATAAAATAAGAGCTTACAAATTTCATAAACCTGTACAGGATATCTTATAATTCAAACCTGTTGTCACCCCATATCCCAGAAGAAATAAGTAATAGCAAGTAGATAACAAGAGCCAGGTACTCACAGACCTCTTGTTGTATATGGACACCAATATCTCCAAGTACAATGTTTCCAGATGCATCTGTAACATTGGTTTTTTCAAGGAGATCCTGTGTGAGAAAAATAAATATATGCTTCCGTTAAAAAGGAGAGAAGATTTTTCTTGAGTTGAGACAAGTGTTGTCACCCGCCAACAAACAATTGAACAAGAAAATTATAGTTAAAATAGAAGAAGCTTTCATGTTTCGAGTTTAGCTTGTCCTCCAATGTACTATTATGACAGGAGGATGAATTGCATAAAGAAGAATACCGAAAGAGAGAAACCAAGAAAGAAGATTCTACACAGATATTGGCAATTTATCGTGGGAATCTCAGATGCGAGAATATTCCAAATGTTACTTAATTCAAAAAAACAATATGATCATGCCACGAGGTATGGCGGAGAGTGAATTTTCACATGCATTTGCCAACTCAAAGGAAATTACACATAAAAGTTACTGCCATGTGGAGACCTAGAAAGTAAAATGCGATCATACTGACCTGCCCAGCTCCCTCTGCAACACAGACGACGGCTGATCCCTTCGTCTCAAGAAGGTATTCTAAATGGTTTAGGACACCATGAGGCCCATGAAGATTAAATGGTACCTGATGCAGCCACAAATCCTGTGAACGGGACAATGAAAAAGAGTTGGCCATTTGAGTGTCTGAGTAATACCTCTGGGATCAAGCATACATCAATTTGCCCACTAGCAAGGGATGCCTGCATAGCAATAAATCCACTACTGCGTCCCATCAATTTCACAATCCCAATACCACGATAAGCACTGTGTGCCTGTTAATTGAGCGAGAATAATCTCAATTAAATATAAATGGAAGGGTTTTGGGGAACGAACTTCAAAGGTGCAAACTTGGAGAATGAATAACCATTATAAAAGATAAAGTTACAAGGACAAGGAAAAGTGCCTATCTTTACCTCAATATATGCAGAATTAATAGCTCTCTGTGCTTCTTCAACAGCTGTATCAAAGCCAAATGTTTTATCCATAAGCAGAATATCATTATCAATGGTTTTTGGAACACCAACAACAGCCACCTTTAATTGTCTTCGGCGGCACTGAAAATCAGCAAACCAACAAAAAAATAAAAATTTCTGATGAACTAAAGAAAGTACTACAAAAAGTAAGAACACACTGATACATTTTTACCTGACATAATACCAAATGTAATGAAAAACATACAATAAATCATACTATCATCATCCAACAACAGAAAGGTGGTAACATTGTCCAGTTTTAGTTTTAACCTTCAGTGTCCAATGCGCACACACCAACTCAAACACACACACCAACTCAAACACACACAACAAATCAAACTTGCTATCTTTGACATAAGATAGCCAAACAAACTTAAATCATAAGCAAGGTCTTATAAACCTCTTCATGTATGGCATTGGCGCCAGCATGGGTACCATTTCCACCCAGCACAAAAAGCATATTGATTCCTCTTTCCTGACATCACATAGATTTGTGTCAAAACAACCTCAGCCTACAGGGAAGTTAACAGAAACAAAACCAGAGCAATGAGGGATCAGCAATAATATTTACCTCCATACTGCTCACAATTTCACCAACTTTAGGTCCTCCACGTGACACTCCTAGCAAGCTCCCTCCAGAGAGATGGACATTTTGAACCACTTTCCGCGATAACTGATAATGACACACCAAAGCACACTCAAGCTTCAGCAGAAACCAAACGAGAACGCGCATGCTTTAGTTACACGAAGTCATAATCCTATTTAACTTTAAATTTATATTTAGCATCTCGAAAAACGATTGTGTAAACAACAAAAGATGGAGAATTTGTTTGCACAGTTTTATGGGTTAGAGCACTATATTTATGCCTATTTGCAATTCAGTTAACCATTTAGACTAGCTCACCATCTATTACTGATTATTCATATTTCTTCCTTTTATTGTTGAATCAAGAAACCTAAAGTTAACTAGTGAATGGAGCAGGTAAATGTGAACTAGTAAAGAAGATAAAAATTTAATAAAGCATTTATTACTAAGGAACTAGCATAAGTATCTTAAGTTCTTCAGCCCTTGTGAGCTGAATTACTTCTCGAGCGACAGATTTTGCTATGTATCAAAAGACAATTTTGATTAATCATTTAATGCTGGAGAACTTTAGATGACCGAATAATTTTTTTAAAAATGATTGATCTCTTAACCAAGAGGTAACCGAGTATACACACTGATTCATTCCTCATTTACGTATACGACTACATGCCTTTACTAATTTGAAAGATTATTTATCCAAAATCCTTTTGTGATATTCTCTGGCTCAATGCTGTGCTTCTAGGGCTTTGGATACAATCCTGTTGATTGGGTGATCCGTGATCTTAAAGATTATGGATGAAAGAGCTCTTCCAAAAAGTGCCAGTCAACAGTCTAGTTCAGAAAATGGATTAGTCTACTTAAATATTTTAGTTAGAAAAAAGCTCACCGGCATTTCAGCTAAACCTCTATCAGAAAAACCACGATACCCAAAAGGGATCCCAACGATCTTTTTCACACCATATATCTCAAGAGTGATGACTATCTGCGCCATAACAAAGAAGAGGGAATTTAAATGCATCCATAATCTTTACTAACCTTTTTTATAATAGAGAAATATTGGTAAACATAGGTAGGCAACCGCTCGAGGTGGTTTGACCCAACACATATATTTTATGTGAACAAACCAAGACTTGATGATACCTAGTGAAGTCCAGTGCATGATTCTAAAGCTGTTTCAGCTTAATATCATTGAAACATGTCAACGTCACAATGTACACTGGTAGGGAAATACCTGTCGTATGACATCATTGAGTCCAGGACAAAGACCTCCACATGTAACGATTGCTGCTTTTACTTCTTCGGGTTTGAAGTATATCTTTTCTCGGGGCCCAGCACGGTGAACCCTGAAATTAAGTATTGTTACGACTGCAATTTATACACACATATATATAACAACTACAACAACCATAATAATAAGGGAGTATCACACTGAAAAATAACTCATAGATAATCACCGTAAACCCTAGCAATTAATGTATAACAATAGGGAAGTAGTATGCTGAACATAACACATAGATAATCTATGTAACCATACAAAGCTAGTCGCTAGCACAAGCTAGTTAACACTTGAGCAAAAATGAACATAATGAGTAACAACCCACTCTTCCGGAGTACTGGGTGTAGGCCCACTATATTCAAGCCCATAAAATAATAAAGTCTGTGACATGTGAACTCTACCTATAACTTCTATAGCTCTAGATCAATTTATGTTTATCAAGTTTCTTTAACAGCAACCTACGTAATATATCGTTGCTTTTGTACAGGTTTTCTAAGTCTGTTAACCTTGTTTAGTCAGATTAAATCAGCATCTTTACCATTGCTCCACCCATGTACAATCTGAGTCAATGCACTCCGCTCCTGCGGATGTAAGAGATGAATAACGAATCACCTGAAATCATCATAGAAAAGAAATTCAGAGCCAATCAGCAGAAATAAAACATAATGCTTGAGAGTAAGAAAGAAGTTTTCCCTAGGTCATAAACATGGGTTTTTTTTATCAAGCCAAACATGAGGAGTAGATCAAGCACAAAATGCATGAAGTAAATACCTTACGCAAACCTATTCAAGTATTCAAAGATAAATGTCTGTTAGCAAGTCTAACGTATTTACATGTTTTGAGAAAAATGAACAAATGATGAAAAACAAAACACAAGCCTTGAGATAATACCAACAAAAGCAGTATATGCCAATCATCCAATTCCAACAACAGAAGAAACATATTCATTACAGACTGAAAACTCATAAAGCGATGCAGGAACTGATTAGATTCCTCACTGTTACGTATACAAACATTAAAATTGTAAACATGTTATCAGGAAAAAAACTAAGCGATAATGAGACATGATATGTGGAAGAAAAACAATCAATTGCCGGAACTATAATGAACATAAAACATCAAGAAAAGACAATTTGATGCTTATATATATACTACCGTGAACACTGGTTCCTATTATGCATCATCAAGCATAATCATTTCAGGATTCTACAACCTAATGAAGATACAAGGCAAAATTACAAAAAAACAGAATGAGCTTTAACCTTAAGCAGGACTCTGTCGTTGTTGTTGATATACCCATGCCACTCCTCATCCGACGGATAACCTTTCGGAAAATCAGAACTTACAGGAGTCCTGTAACACAATATCAAGACAAATATTTTCTGAGGACAGCACTATTATTAAAAAAATCCAATTGATCACTAGTTATTATCCTGATCATTGCCTAGCAGTGATTAAGAAAACATGCATTGAGTCTAAGCATAACATAACGTAAAGTGTAAAATCTTCAGAAACAAAATGAGCAACATTGAAGGCACACTATTGGTGATTTTGAATCATAATCCCCTGTTTACACAATTTCTGCTGGAATGCGGGAGTATCAGGTGCATTTGCAACAACTTAAGTAAAATTGTGAACAATCTAACTTCTCAAAAGAAAAACGAATATAAAACCTACTTTGTCGTTACTTACAAACTGCAACAAATAAACAGGAATTGAAACGAAAAAGATGCTGAAATCGAAGGTGAAACATAATAAACAAAACCTTAAAAGAAAAAAGAAAAAGAAATAGGAAAAGGAAAAAGAAATAGGAAAAGGAAAAGGAAAAAGAAAAACAGAAACGAGATAAAAGAACAAAGAAAAAAGAGAAAAAAGAAAAAAGAAAAAAGAAAAAAAAAAAGCGGGGGGTGTGGGAGGCTTTAAGACTTTATTAATTCACAGACCTCATCTTCAGGCAGAACGTCGAGGGATACGCAACGGCGTCGGGAAATACATCGGTGACATGAGGAATACTGAATCTCGATTCGAAGTCCTTCTGGTACTTTGACTTCCAATCCGGGTCGCAGAAATCAATGCTCGGAGCAGTAGATGCTGGCTTCTCAAACTGCGATTTCACTTGAATCTTCTTCGAATTCACATTCTTGCCTGGACGCATAGACCCCAAATGGAACAGCTCATAATCGGAGCGAGTACTTCTCGGCGGAAGAATCAACCTCGATTTGATCGGCGGCGAAAGCACACCCATGTTAGTATCGATTCAATCAACGAAAACAATGAGGGAAAAAAATGTAGAATCGAAAACCAAATATATAACAGTGAACAAGCAACTTTACATGAAAACATGTAGACGAATGGAGAGATCGAGGTAGCGGAGAAATATAGGAGTTTAGCTGGGAGACGACTTGTGAAAATTTTCTGATACACAAAACATCAGAGGTACTACGTTAGTTTTTGGGACGGTAAATTAGAGAATAGAGATAAACATACATTCCTATATTTAATTTATACTCCAGTACTCCGTGAAATACTTTTTTATTTCTCATTCACACTGTTCCGTTAATTTAATTGGGATTCCCTTCTGTTTATAAATTATAATAAAACCAATATATCCTAATATACTTTTATATGAGACGACACTCTATTTTGTGTCCAACATCTTCAATTTTACAGATGGAAGGAGCTGGGTTGCTGCTCATCAATTTCGAAGGAATTGGGTTGTCGCCGAAATTTAATATTGAACGTTAGCAATAGCAGGATCTGGGTTGTTGCTCATCAATTTCGAAGGTAGATATTGAGGTGGGTACTATTTGTTCTCATAAATTTTAAGGGCAGGGATTGAAGGATTTTCACTAGAAGATCTTATTGATACAACTCATTGTACAAATCCGATCTAACAACAAACAGCTACAAGAACTCCTAGCACTCAACCAAGAATCCAGACACGTGATCTGGCTCGAAATACAATGAACACAGCTGTAAACTGATTGTGCAATCTAGCTTTCAATACTCTGTTTATGATTTTACAGTGATAAAATTGACACTACAGAGTGTGTACAATTGTTTTGTGATACAATGAATTGATGAAACAATCTCACTAGCTGTGAGCTGGTTTGTGAGATGAACTATGTTCTTATTCGTTGTTTGATTCAACAGTTCGTTCGTTGTGTTGGAATAAGGTGAGTTCAACTGATATGCTCTTCCAATTTATACCCTTTGAATACAACGGTAATAAATGTTACCAGTAGACACGTCGAATGTATCCAAATTGAAATATATGTGGCGTCTTAAATGCTTTTACTATGTACGTACATCTCCATTAAATGCATTTTCCTTTTTAGCATACTCTGCGCCATCTTCTGTTCAAACCAAATCTCTGAAAACCAGGAATTAGCTCAAAGTTCTTTCAACGACTACAAATCGATACAGAGGGGTCAAATATATCACATCAATCTGTACGAAGCCTCAAAACATTCTGAAATCCGTTTTGCTAAGTTGTCCTTACTCAGCTAGGTTTCCAATCTGGTTTCTGTACGTTGAACTGATTTTCTAATCTGGTTCTTAGGTTGATCAGATCCAATCTGCTCTGAACAGATCTTCTCTTATCTTTGTTCTGTACTGATCCAGATAACAGTCTTTGTTCACTTTCTTCTGTAAACAGATAACGTATGTAGAACAATCTTGCTCTAAGCTGGATTATTTAAGCTGGTCTTCCAGCTGGTCTGTTATACCACTTTAATCTCCGAGATGTTCTCTCAACTGTTCCAAAAACCCCTGTTTCATCTGCTCTTCTGAACTGATGTAATTACAATATGTTTCTATTCTTCCAAACTTGAAAAGCATCTCTGGGCTGGTTTGACCTTAACCAGCTTGACTGAATTACTTTAGCTAGTTTGTCCTCAACCAACATAACTCAATACCCTGAGCTGGTTTGTACTTAACCAGCTTAGCTCTGCTCTGATCTGGTTTCTTTAAACCACGCAGTATATTCTATCTCGAACTGGTTGATCTATTTCTGAGCTGATTAATCTCTTTTATTTGTCTTCACCAAAACTTATGAAATTAACTCCAACAATTTCCCCCTTTTTGGTGATGACAAAACTTGTACAAAAAAAAGAGATTTATTTTATTTAACTGTTAAACACTTTGTACAATAGTCAGTTGTACACCAGAAAACATGAAAAACAAAAACCTGCCTTAAGTCACATCAATCATATTTTAAGTCACCGAATCTTCTCTTTTTACTGCTCGTCCCTTCCCACTTTTTGGCATCACGATCTCTTTCAGACACTCAACCATTACAGCAACCTGTGACTTTAACAACGCAATATCACCCGCAAGGCTCTGTTGGCTATCAAGAAAGGGACGAACCAAACTAGTCTCCAGCCCGTCTATCTTGGTCTCGAGTTGTCGCTTGAATTGCAAAGTAGTATGCTTCGCAATAAATGTATCATCCTTTATCCGATAGATCTTTGAGCCGAGGGAAGATACAAGATCCTTGAGAGATGTGAGCTCTTTCACAGTGTCAATATTAGCTTGGGGTTGTCGACACTTAGATTTATTCTCCCAGTCAACGCTACAGTGAAAGTCAACCAGCTCAGATCTTAGCACTACACCAGATTAGACTCCTCTACGCTATATCAGCTCGTGACCACCAAACGACGTTGCACAGGAGTCCAGCTCAGAACAAACAGATCACGCTTATCCAGCGTACAGCTCAGAACACGCACAGATCAGCTCTTGGGTCCAACAGACCACGCCAAATAGACAGATCACATTTGCGTATCAATGCCCGCACACCTATCAGCTCGCACAACCAACAGATCACGCTGGTCAACTACAGCAACTAGCATCTAGCAACATCGCCCCATGATCTCCTAGGTATCACTGATAGTGCCTGCAAGAACCAGTCGGTCATGGTTAGCGTACAGTACGGTCCTTTCAATCCATATATCCCGATCAGATCAACGACCATTGGTAAATCGAGAGTCGCTATAGATCCGATAGCTATGCATACATCTTGGAGATCAAATAGTGACATCACGAGTGTAACTACGTAAACACATTTACCTAAAACACTTCTAGTACTCTGGCCAGATATTTATACACTATTATCCCCTAGCATAGGATATCCACGCATGTCTGCGACCGGTGAATCCTCGACAACGATGCATCGACTCCTACATGCATCGGGGTCTTACCCAATCCCGACGCCTTATGACCCCAAGTGAGTCGGCAAACGGGTCAAAGTGAGACGCCTATCATGTAGAGTCTCAATGACGTTTCGAGTCGTGAGGACTAATCAGTACAACCAAGACCTCGGACTTATCCACTCGACAAATGGTACCCACTTGGAAAGTCCGAAGGAGGGTAGCTCGATAGATCACCAGGTAACTATCTATCTGCATGCTCAGAACATCACAATGTTCCCTACCAATGAAACATGGTACTTCGCATCGTAGATACTAGTCTCGAACTCGGGCGGCCTTATCCTCATTTTGACGGCCCAATCGACTAGGAACATGTTCAGAATACACAGCGACTATTAGATGTGTTTCATGATAGCCGTCATACCCACTATCACATCTAACATACACTTAGGTGTATTCTAGGTCTTTACTCAACGCTATTGTAAATCATTACACACATAATGAAAGTAAAGAAAGCCATATAAAAGAATGCGAATATCATATATAAAGACTGTTTGTACAAGAGTCTATAAAACCCACACGCCGCAAGTTGGCTAGTTGGGCATCTACTCTAACAGTCTACCGAAGACAAGACTAGGCCACGATGGAATATGGGTAATCGTGAATCGGCTAACAAAATCCGCGCATTTTCTGCCTGTCCGAATGAACTATGGGTTGGAGAAACTTGCTTCCTTGTACATGGACAACATCGTCAGCTTGCATGGAGTCCCAACCAGCATTCTGTCAGATAGGGACCCAAGGTTCGTATCTCGTTTGTGGAAGAGCTTCCAAGAAGCCATGGGAAGTAAGGTTACCCTCAGTACTGCTTATCATCCGCAAACAGATGGTCAAACTGAGAGGACCATCCAGACCCTAGAAGACATGCTGCGGACTTGCACATTAGACTTCGGTAGCAATTGGAGCGAACACCTACCCCTAATAGAGTTCGCATACAACAATAGCTATCACAGCAGCATCGGAATGGGCGCCATTTGAAGCCCTTTATGGACGGAAATGTCGATCACCGTTATACTGGGATGAAGTCGGAGAGAAGGCTATCACAGGACCTGAGCTCGTTCAAGAGACGGTGAAAAAGGTAGCCATTATAAAGGAGAGACTGAAAGCAGCCCAGGATCGACAGAAAAGTTGGGCAGATCTGAAGAGAAGACCCTTGACCTTCGAGGTAGGTGAAAAAGTGTACCTTAAGGTTTCACCAATGAAAGGAGTAGTCCGATTTGATAAGGCCGAAAAACTAAATCCCCGGTATGTCGGACCATTCGAAATCTTAGAAAAAGTCGGAACACTTGCCTACAGACTGGCCTTACCGCCTAGTATGTAAAGAATCCACAATGTCTTCCATGTATCTCAACTAAGGAGATATATCTCGGACTCTAGTCACGTTCTGGATGAAGGACCACTCCTTGTGGAAGGGAATTTGAACCAAGGACTAAGCTATGAGGAGGTCCCAATTAGAATCGTGGACAAAAAGGACCAGGTACTCAGGCGAAGAACGATTCCTTATGTCAGGGTCCAGTGGTCCAACCACACCGAGAGAGAAGCCACATGGGAGGTGGAAGAAAATATGCGAAGCCAATATCCCTACCTTTTCGACAATCAAAGTAACCAAAGTTTCGAGGACGAAACTTCTTTTAAGGAGGGAGGGATGTGAAGACCCGAAAATTCAGCTTCAAAAAAAAAAAAAAGTTTTTTTTTGCTGCTTGTCGAAATTCAGCAGTAGTAGCTGATCAGCAGTTGATGACGCGAGAGTGAAACGCCATCATTTCGTGGATCAGCAGATGCGCGAGTTTAGAGTGACCAGCTGCTGGTTTGGGAAACCAGTCGTAGAAGTAAAGCGACGTCGTTTCGTTAAGTGAAACGCTGCGTTTGAGTGTTTCGTATGGAACCAACAGCGAGGAATTGTTGTGAGAAATTAGCACGAGGCCTGCTGGTCGCTAATTCAGCAGTTGGTAATTAAAGTTAGCGATAGCAAAAAATGATGTCGTTTGAAGAAGTCGATACGACAGCGTTTCGCCTTCGCGCTAAAGATTCAGCAGATGGCTTGTGCGATGATTAAAACCAGCAGATAGTTACGGTTATCTTGAGTCAGCAGGTGCATTACTTAAAGATAACCAGCAGGTGCTTTACAACGATATCAAAACGGTGCCGCTTGAGTAAGTTGAGACGACAACGTTTTGACTTAAAACTAAAGATCAGTCGTGGAGCTTGAAGAGAAACCAGCAGCGACGCAAATTCAGCAGCGACGCACATTTAGCAGCGACACAAATTCAGCAGCTGGCGTTTAGCGACGCAGACTTCATCTTCTCCACGAAAATTCTCGACACGAAACAAGATTCTTTGTACAGGAAGCTTCACCATGGAAATTCGAAAAGATTCCTCACGCGTACAAGGCGGACTTCACGCTGTAACTGCCGATTTAGGGGATTAATGGTCGATTTACTCACCCAAATCAATGCCTACGTTGATGATTTTGTAACAGTCGACGTAATTAGGGAATTAAAGACCTTTAATGACGGACGCTCGAATCCCCTTTCTCGCCACCTATAAATACCCGATTGTGATTTCAGCAATTCCACACCACTTCGAAATTTACAGTGAGATAAGCGATAAACTCCCACACTATTTCGAAATTCATGGTCAGAAAAGCAACGGTTTTTCATGCCAAAGCTCTGCGGAAATTGCAGCAGAATTCTTAGCCAGAACCCTGCGCAAATTGTGAACCTACGCCGTGCCCCACAATCTTTACGATCAGACTTCACGCTCGTACGAAATTTCCAGACTTCGTGCATCAGAGTTATTGCAAAGATCGAGTATTCTTGTGCGTTGGAACCGTCCAGATTTCACCTAGCCGACCACTTTCTACGCAAATTTAGACTCAATTTGTAAGTGGGCTTTTGCTAAGTAATACATTCGTTTGATATACATATATATTTTCTTCACATCGAAGTTTCATTTTTTGAACTACTATTCGAGCACTTGTTTCAAGTCAGATCTCCGTTCGTTCAAGTTCTGTGTTGCACTGATGTCTCTATCGTTATATGGGTCTACGGAATATT
>KQ993030.1:36835-47686 GCA_001598015.1 Dorcoceras hygrometricum
TAGGAGAATTCCACCAAGGACAACGAATCCTGCCAGCTACCATCGAAGTCCATCACAACAGCTCTTAACATATCCTCCAAAATCTGGATAGTTCGCTCAGATTGGCCATCTGTCTGGGGGTGATACGCTGTACTCATAGCCAATCTAGTCCCTAGAGCTGCCTGCAAACTATTCCAAAACCTGGAAGTAAACCTCGGATCTCTGTCTGAGACTATCGAAACAGGCACACCATGCAGACTCACTATACAATCTATGTACAGCTTCGCCATTTTCTTCAAAGAAAACGTCATACCATAGGGAATGAAGTGTGCCGACTTCGACAATCTATCTACAATCACCCAAACAGCATCGTATCCTCTGCTGGAACGAGGCAGATGCGTCACAAAATCCACCGCTATGTGCTCCCAATTCCATTGGGGCACTTCCAGACTCTGCAATAGACCACCAGGTCTCATCCTTTCAGCCTTAACTTGCTGACAATTCAAACACTTGGCCACAAAATCAGCAACGTCACTCTTCAATCCAGCCCACCAGAAGTGAGGCTTCAGCGCTTGGTACATCTTCCTCACGCCAGGATGAACACTGTATCTACTGCAGTGCGCTTCTCTCAAAATCTATTCCTTCAAATCTATGAGGTTTGGCACAACCATCCGACCACGGAACCTCAAACAACCATCAGACGAAACAGAATAGTCCTCAAGCTGTCCAGCTACTTACCTTCAGCTTTAACTCATGGATGGAAGATCTATCCTTTGAGCAGCTCTAATGCTCGCAACAACTTGTGGCTCAACTTGAAAAGAAGAAATCACAACATAATCCTCAGCTGGGTAAAACCGCCAACCAGTAGTGCTAAGATGCTCACGGTCCTTAGAAGAATACAACGACGCAAGCATCGTTCCTTGAGCCTTTCTGCTCAATGCATCAGCAACTACATTCACTTTCCCAGGCTGGTATTGGATTTCACACTCAAAATCCTTGAGCAGCTCCATCCATCTACGCTGTATCATATTCAAATCTGGCTGCAAAAAAAAATACTGAAGGCTCTTGTGGTCTGAATACATCACAAACTGCTCGCCATACAAATAATGACGCCAAATCTTCAAAGCAAAGACTATAGCTGCTAGCTCCAAATCATGAACTGGGTATCGAGTCTCATGCGGTTTCAGCTGCCGCGAAGGATAAGCAATGACCCGACCATGTAACCACCTGAACCAGACGGTAAGGCTAACACAGGCGCAGATGTTAACTTCTCTTTGAGCAACTGAAAACTGTTCTCACATTGCTCAGTCCAAATAAAATGCTTGTCCTTCTGGGTCAACTGTGTCATTGGCTTAGCTATGCTAGAAAATCCTTTGATAAAACGATGATAATAGCCAGCCAAACCCAAGAAACTACGAACCTCCGTCACACTCTTGGGGCGTTCCCAACTGACAACAGCTTCTACCTTACTGGGATCAACCAAAATCCCATCCGCTGAAATAACGTGACCCAAAAACACAACACGATCCAGCCAAAACTCGCACTTAGAAAACTTGGCGTACAGCTGCGAGTCTCTAAGCGTCTGAAGAACAACTCTCAAATGCTTCTAGTGCTCCAAAGGAGTCTTCGAATACACCAAGATGTCATCGATGAACACTATCACAAACTGATCGATGAACTCCCGAAAGACCCTATTCATCAAGTCCATGAAAACTGCTGGGGCATTCGTCAAACCAAAAGGCATAACCAGAAACTCAAAATGCCCGTATCTAGTATGAAAAGCAGTCTTCGCAACATCTTGATCTCTTATCCTCAGCTGATGGTACCCTGAACACAGATCAATTTTCGAATACACAGCAGAGCCTTGCAGCTGATCGAACAAGTCATCGATCCTAGGCAACGGGTACTTATTCTTAACAGTAGCCTTATTCAGCCTGGCGGAAATCGATGCACATTCTCATTGTGCCATCCTTCTTCTTAACAAACAAGATAGGCGCTCCCCACGGCGACATACTAGGCCTAATAAAGCCTTTCTCCAGAAAGTCATCCAGCTGCACCTTGAGCTCT
The DNA here is from genome assembly GCA_001598015.1 of Dorcoceras hygrometricum. Lineage (NCBI taxonomy): Eukaryota > Viridiplantae > Streptophyta > Magnoliopsida > Lamiales > Gesneriaceae > Dorcoceras > Dorcoceras hygrometricum. The sequence goes on from KQ993030.1 coordinate 38,882, forward strand.
CTTAACTCAGCAGGCGCTAAGCGATACGGTGCACGCAAAATCGGAGCTGTGCCAGGCACCAACTCAATGCTCTGGGATGAATATGATATCTGCCAACAGACTTTGTTATTCTATCATCAATGATATCTTCCAACAGACTTTGTTATTCTAACAACGATGGTATATGTCAACAGATACCGTAACAGTGTGTCTAATAGATAACAACGATGGTTGCTGTCAACAGAAATGTTCGCGTTTTGGTAATCAGACAATGTATTCGAACAGCGATGGGCTATTCAAACGGGATCACGATTCAAATTGGAGAGAATCAATGGTCTCGATCATATCGTACAATTGCCTGGAATTAAGGAGACAACTGTCAGTACTATTTTGGGTAAATAGTACACAATTTACAGAGGACGTTTTACGGTGTTTGCACAAATATGGAAAACGACATCTTGGCTCTGACGAAGCGTAATTTGCCTTAGTGGAGCAGTATACACCGTAATCGTGATTTGTTGAAGATTTACAGAGGAAAATATCTTTTATGACCGTTGAGAGCAAATGGTATAAATAGCAGAAATTTGAATTGAAGAAGCGATCGATCACTCTCGACTTTGTCCAAGTCATTTATCGTCTCCATCATTCTCTAGCTTACACTCTGTCGAAGTTATCTTTCAAAAGCTCACAATCGAAGAACACAAGTGTTGATTTTCACAGACATTACCTTCGAGTCATCTTCTGGTTCACCTGTTGAATCGCGTTTCTTTGTTTAGAAACCAGAAGACTTACAGTCTCAATAGATCTGTATTCACTTTGTTATTCTAGATTGAGTCTGTAACAAACGTGCTACACAAAAGCCGTTTGAAAAACATATTAAGTATTGTAAACATCAGCTGTGTCTGCTTGGTGAAGTTGTGTTGCTAGGAGTTCACGTTAAGTGCTGCTTGCGTGACTGGGTGTTTGCAGAAGGCCTGTAATCATCAAATATTCTAGTGGAACCTTCCTGAAAAGTAAGAAAGGGGATACGTATGATATTGATATCCGAACTTCCATAAACAAATCTTTTGTCCCTTAAAGTTTTACATTATCGCGTTTTTTTTATCGCTTTACACTGTTCACTGATCTATTGGCTTATTTCCGCACATACTTTGTTAGCCAAGAAATCAGCGTTTTGACTGAGATATCTTAAATCTGGTAACTCGGATTTAAGTTAAGTGGGTGCTTGTAAAATCATTTTTTAAATGTTTCGAAAATATTTAAAATACTAGGAGTTCATTCAACCCCCCTTCTGAACTCCTAGGCCTGTTTTTCGAGCCATATTGATACTATCAAGGTATCAGAGCCTACGCTATCTCAGTTATTGAACAGTCGTTGTTTGTGCTTATCAAATTTTAAAATGTCGAATTCTCACAACAAGATTCCCATGTTTTTTAAGGAGGACTACGATGATTGGAAGATTCGCATGCAGGCGCATCTGGCTGCTCAGGATGACGACATGTGGTCAGTTATCACAGAAGGGCCAATGAAGATAATGAAGCCAAACTTAGCCTTTGCAATATCAGGTGGCGAGCCTCAGTATTTGGAGAAGAGCAGACATGAATACACTAATGAGGACAAAAAGAAGCAAATCTGGATAACGTGGCCAGGGACATCCTCTACAAGACGCTGGATAAGAACATGTTCAGCAAGATTAAAACCCGCGCCACTGCTAAAGACATTTGGGAAAAGCTGACACAAATATGTGAAGGCAATGATGAGACGAAGGAAAACAAACTGACGGTGGCTCAACAGAAGTACGAGTCGATTAAGATGAAGGATGGAGAGACGATGGCTGAATTCGATGAGCGCTTCAGTGCTGTCGTCATTGAACCGACAAGTATGGTAAAAGAGTATAGCAACAGATAATTGGCATTGAAGGTTATGAGAGCGCTGCCCAGAGAGTGGGATGTGAAGACAATGGCGATGAGGGAATCTAAAGATCTGAATAAACTGGAACTGCATGATCTCTTTGCAAATATCAAAGCTTATGAGTTTGAACTGGAGACAAGATCTGAAGCTGGACCCTCAACATCTCAACCAACCAAAGCGTTAGCTGCTACATCTGTTGAACAGTGCTCTCCAAGCACTAGCAAGACAGCTGATCAAATCAGCAACGATGTCATGTCACTCTTCGTTAAGAAGTTTGGGAAATACTTGAGAAGATCCTACAACCCTTCTACTCCTTATTATAATAAATCTGATAAAGTATCTACTGATCAAAACTGTTTTAACTGTGGTCGTCCAGGGCATTTTGCAGTTGATTGCAATAGGCCAAAGAAGGAAGATAGATACAGGAGATATGAAAAGAATGAGGATCGATACAAACGAGACGAGAAAACTAATGACAAATCCAAGGATAAATCGAAGGACAGGAGGATGAGAACTAGATCTGACAGAAGGCCCAACAGAAAGAATGACAGAAAGGTGCTGGTTGCTGAGGAAAGCACTAAAAGCTGGGCAGATACTGATTCAGACTCTTCCTCCAGCAGCAGCTCCTCATCGAGTGATAGTGAACAGGAGGAGGTTCACTGCCTCATGACTGATCAAACTTCGGAAGATGAGGTATTTGATTTCTCTAATACTGAATTTACACGAGAAGACCTTATCGGTGCACTTAATGATATGGTCAAAGAGTACAGGAAGCTTTCTCACTCATTTGAGGAAATCAAAGCTGAAAACAAAAATCTGAAAAATAGTTCAATTGAATCAAGCACTGACACGCTTGAGGACATTGACAGTTTGAAGACTGAGTTGAGAAAGCTGAGGATGGAAAATGAATTGTTGAGAAATAAGTCTAGTGAGCTCAAAGCTGAAATTGAAAAATTAAATTTGACAATGAGCTCCTGGACAAAGTCTTCTGCTTCTCTAGATAAGCTGTTTGAAATACAGAAGCCAGCGAGTGATAGAACTGGCTTGGGTTTCAGTGTTAGTGAAAGCAGCTCTGAAGAAACAAGTACTCAGTCACAGCTGGTGTATGACAAGTTCAACAAAATGAGCTTTGTCAAAGCTAGTGTGATACATGATCCATGCGAGTCGGTGAGGTATGATGACCAGATCTCGGAGCAATTGAATAAGAAAGGAAAAGCTGGCATTGGCTATGACAGACCCGAGAGTTCTAAGTCTGGTTGGCTAAAGAACAAACATGACAAGGAAAAGGCGAAAGCTGGATCCAAGTCATTTGTTCAGAACCAACAAAGACGTGGCTCTAGGAAGGTCAAATCTGTTTCGAAAAAGATTCAGTCGAGAAGAGATCCAATTGGTTAAAATACCAAACCAAAGCTCAACAGATCTCACAATTACGCACAGACCCTGATGGACTCTTATACTGGAAAAACTGTCAAGGTAATTCAAGTATGGACTCCCGAAAGGGGTAATCCGATCAGGACCCAAGTAAAATTGGGTACCAAAATCTGTTTGTATGATTGCAGGGCAACAGGTACAAAGCTGCTGATGATTCAATTATCTGGTACCTGGACAGCGGCTGTGCGCGGGTGATAACGCTCACGGTAACACTGTGGGTAAGGGTAAGCTTACCCATGGTAACATTTCTATTTCAGACATTTTAGTTGTTGATAATCTTCGTTATAATTTGATTAGCATTTGTCAGCTATGTGACAAAGGTTACATAGTTAATTTTCAACAACACACCTGCACAGTTCAGAGTCCAAATGGTCTCACTGTATTGGTAGGTAAACGTTCGTGGAATACCTACATAATCGATTGGTCAGAACAGTTGGGATATGAACAACTATGCCTTGCAGCTGACTCTTCCAAGAGTTGGCTGTGACATCAAATAATGAATCATCTAAACTTTAAAACATTTGCCAAGTTGAGTCAGCATGATATGGTTTCTGGTAAGCCCAAATTAAAATTTCTAAGGACAAGATTTGTGCCGCTTGTCAGCTGGGCAAAAAAATTAAATCTACTTTCAAAAAGAAAGGCGGTAAACGTTCTTCCCGTAGCTTAGAGCTTTTACATATGGATCTTTTTGGTCCTATACCCTTAACTAGCTTAGGGGGAACGAACTACACCCTTGCTGTTGTTGATGATTTTACAAAATATACTTGGGTGTTGTTTTTAAAATCAAAATCTGATACTGCTGACCAGCTGATACGTCTTTTAAAACGCTTGCAAAATGACAGATCTTGTACAGTCAACAGGATAAGAAGTGATCGTGGTACTGAATTTTTAAATCATAAATTAACTTCTTATCTAGAAGACATTGGTATAAAGCATGAGCTTTCAGCAGCTAGAACTCCTTAGCAGAACGGGCTTGCTGAGAGGAGAAATCTTACTTTAAAAGAGGCTGCTAGATCTATGATTGCTTATTTCGGCATTTCACAAAATTTTTGGGCAGAAGCAGTTAACACAGCGTGTCATACTCAAAACAGATCTATGATTAATAGGATGCATGATAAAACCCCATATGAGATCTGGCATGGCAAGAAACCTGATATATCTTATTTCAGGGTGTTTGGGTGCAGATGCTTTATTCATAACAATGGCAAAAAGCACCTAACAGCTTTTGAACCAAAATCTGATGCATGTATCTTTTTAGGATATTCAGCTGTTAGCAAAGCATATCGCGTATTCAACAACAGAAGTCTAACAGTCGAAGAATCCGCTCATGTGGTGTTTGATGAAACAAGCTTTAGATCCAACTCAGCTGCAAGCCTCAATGATCTATGTACACGTCTAGAATCATCCAGCATTGATGACTCAGATGATGACGTGGCACCACAAAGACATTCAGCAGAGATGGAATCAGCACTAGACACATCGCTTAACAATGCACAACAAGATCTGACAGGTAATCCAAATCCAGTAGTCATTGATTTGACTTACGTTGACTCAACGCAGGATCAGATCTCTCCAAGTGTGCCTGCTGATGGAACTCAAGTGACAAACGCACAAGATACTGCTCAAACAGATGGTGCTCAAGAAGATGTTGCACAAACATATCTTGCTACACAAATACCAACATCTGAATCACCAGTCGCAAGCACTTATCAATTGGTATCTAAACCAACAGCTGATGAACAAGACGTGAGAACTTCATATCAGTTGGTATCAAGACCAACAGCTGATGATAGAGCTAATTCACACACACATCTTGAACAACTATCTCAACAGCTGGAATCTGACGCACAAGCCAACAACGAAAATCATCAACTGGTGTCAGAAGATTCAGATGTCACTATCCAGCCAGACATTCAAACGCAACAAGGAGCAAATCCCATTGGACTTGATCTTCGGTTAATAGAAATCATCCACCTGAGCAGGTCATAGGTAACGTTCTATCTCCTGTTCGCACACGAGGCCAGCTATCTCTTGATCATTTTGATTCCTCATTTCTTTCGCATATAGAACCTAAAATGATAGATGAAGCCTTAGCTGACCCCAGCTGGATAGATGCAATGCAATAAGAATTAAATCAGTTTAAGCGTAATAACGTATGGCAACTTGTACCTAGACCCTCTAATCATTCAGTCATAGGAACTCGATGTGTCTTTAGGAACAAACTGGATGAATATGGCATAGTAACTAGAAATAAGGCTAGACTGGTTGCACAAGGCTTTAGACAAATGGAAGGAATAGACTTTGATGAAACATTTGCACCAGTAGCTAGGCTAGAAGCCATTTGCATGTTCCTTGCATATGCTGCATTCAAAGATTTTAAAGTCTTTCAGATGGATGTTAAGAGTTCTTTTCTTAATGGAATCTTAACAGAGGAAGTGTATGTTGCACAACCTCCTGGCTTCGTAAATCATACACATCCAGATTATGTTTATAAGTTGGATAAATCTCTATATGGGTTGAAGCAAGCACCCAGAGCTTGGTATGCTATGTCGATGATATTATTTTTGGGTCAACTAACCCCAAACTGTGCAAGAAATTTTCCAAGCTTATGCAGGATAAATTTGATATGAGCATGATGGGGGAGCTGACGTTCTTTCTGGGCTTACAATTACGACAGCTGGAGAATGAAATCTTCATCAACCAGGCTAAATACACGAAAGAACTGCTGAAGAAATTTGGCATGGATAATTGCTCAGCAGCAGCGACCCCAATGAGCTCTTCAATCAAATTGGATAATGATGTAGCTGGATCTGCCATTGAGGTATCTCTATATCTTGGTATTATATGCTCTTTGCTTTACTTAACAGCTAGCAGACCAGACATAATGTTTGCTGTCTGTATGTGTGCTAGATTCCAGGAAGAGCCAAAGCAATCACATTTACATAGCGGTGAAGAGAATTTTAAAATATTTAAAGGGTACTTCCAACGTGGGTCTTTGATATCCCAAAGACTCAGGCTTTCAACTAATCGGTTATAGTGATGCAGACTACGCAGGATGTAGGATTGATATCAGGAGCACAATTGGAACATGTCAATTTTTAGGGGATCGACTGATCTCCTGGTTCAGTAAGAAGCAGACGTCAATCGCCACGTCAACAGCTGAAGCCGAGTACCTAGATGCTGGCAGCTGTTGTGCTCAAATTCTTTGGATTCAACATCAGCTGAAGGACTATGGCATTGATGCTTCTGAAGCACCCATTCTCTACGACAACACAAGTGCGATCGCGATCACCCAAAATCCCGTACTGCATTCCAGGACGAAGCACATCGACATCAGGCATCATTTTATAAGGGACCACGTGCTAAAGAAGGACGTTCGGTTGGAGTACGTGTCTACTGAGCAGCAAGTAGCTGACATCTTCACAAATCCTCTACCAGACGCTAAGTTTTCTTACTATAGAAACATATTAGGTCTCTTAGAACTGCCATAAGCTGTCTGTGCTAACGCATTGCAGGTTGAACAGTGTTTCTTACGTCAGCTATGTTGGCATACGGTGGCGGATCCGGATCCCGTTTCTCGGGGGCGCAGCAGAAATAAAAAAAACCCCGGAAAGCATTCAATACATCAATGTAAATCTACAAACATTCATATGGTGTTCATAGATTTGTTACCTTGCTGGCGTCTAGGCGCCTGGCTCCAACCAGAAATTCACAGGGAAAATCTGGCTCTTCTCGGTAGGCGGCGGTAGATCCTCCAATCAGGTCCACGACCGGAATCAATCTTCCTCCGTCAATCTGCACTAGAAGACTTGACGGATTTTGCCACGGACGGAATCACCTCGTCGCGGTGATCGAAACAAGTCCGATCACGAAGCGGGCGGCGGACGGGGGCGGCACACGGCGGCGGCCGGCGGCGTGCGTGAGGTTGTGGAGAGGGGGCGGCCGAGAGTGTATATGGAGGCTAGGGTTTTAGTTATGTTGTGTGTGTCATTAAGCCCTAACCAACTTAATTAATAAAGATGGTAGATGGGCTTGAACCGGTCCAATGGACTTGGGTCAAACCCAGGTCCATATGAACATTAGGCTCGTTTAATTCACCACGGTTTCATCATAACTCCGATCGACGATCAGATTGGACCGATCGACTCAGTTTCCAAAACTGAACGTTATGATGCGAAAAACAATTTTTCAGATACCTAGTCCAAAATGACAGTTTTGCCCCTGAACAGTGGGAAATCGCAATTTGACCCCTGTTGACTTTTAGGAAGTCGCACTCCCTAAAATCCTCCTCAAGTGCTCAACACATTGAGCTCAGTTTCCGTGCGGGAATCATGAATCCAGTACTTGTGTGACCCTCATTGGTTCAGGGATACAGCTAGCCGTGGGCCCACAACCATTGCGGCTCCGAAATCACAATTTCGGACTTGCCCATCGGATCATGGTAAAGCGCCTAGCAACATCGCCCCATGATCCCCTTGGTATCATTGATAGTGCCTACAAGAACCAGTTGGTCGTGGTTAGCGTACAGTACGGTCCTTTCAACACATATATCCCGATCAGATCAACGACCATTGGTAAATCGAGAGTCGCTAGAGATCCGACAGCTATGCATACATCTTGGAGATCGAATAGTGACATCGCGAGTGTTACTAGGTAAACCCATTTACCTAAAACACTTCTAGTACTCTGGCCAGAGATTTATACACTATTATCTCCTCAGATAGCATAGGATATCCACACGAACTAATCAGTACAACCAAGATCTCGGACTTATCCACTCGACAAATGGTAACCACTTGGAAAGTCCGAACGAGGGTAGTTCGATAGATCACCAGTCACTATCCATCTGCATGCTCAGAACATCACAATGTTCCCTACCAATGAAAAATGGTAATTCCCATCGCAGATGCTAGTCTCAAGCTCGGGCGGCCTTATCCTCATTTTGTCGGCCCAATAGACTAGGAACAAATTCAGAATACACAGTGACTATTAGATGTGTTTCATGATAGCCATCATATCCACTATCACATCTAACATACACTATGGTGTATTCTAGGTCTTTATCCAACACAATTGTTAACATTATAAACATAATGAAATAAAGAATGCCATAAATAAATGCGTATTTCATAAATAAAGATTGTCATATACAAGAGTCTATAAAACCCACACGCCACAAGTTGGCTAGTTGGGCATCTACTCTAAAAATCTCCCACTTTCCCTATAGCCAACTACTCATCAAGCGCAGTCCCATTGTTTCACGATGTTTTTCAAACAACGGTCCTGGCAAGGGCTTCGTAAGTGGATCAGCAACTTTGTTCGCAGAGGCGACTCTCTCAACTGCTATGTTCACCTCTAGCCACAATATCCCGGATTATGTGGTATTTCCTCAGTATATGTTTGGATCTTTGGTGAGACCTAGGCTCCTTTGCTTGCGCAACGGCACCGTGTTGTCACAGTACACCGGGACTGGACCAACTCCAT
>KQ993031.1:18880-34113 GCA_001598015.1 Dorcoceras hygrometricum
TAGCGACTCTCGATTTACCAATGGTCGTTGATCTGATCGGGATATATGGATTGAAAAGGACCGTACTGTACGCTAACCACGACAAACTGGTTCTTGCAGGCACTATCAGTGATACCTAGGGGATCATGGGGCGATGTTGCTAGACGCTCTTACCATGATCCGATGGGCAAGTCCGGAATTGTGATTCCGGAGCCACAATGGTTGTGGGCCCACGGCTAGCTGTATCCCTGAACCATTGAGGGTCACACAAGTACTGGATTCGAGATTCCCGCACGGATACTGAGCTCAATGCGTTGATCACTTGAGGAGGATTTTGGGGAGTGCGACTTCCTAAAAGTCAACAGGGGTCAAATCGTGATTTCCCGCTGTTGAGGGGCAAAACGGTCATTTTGCACTGGGGTTCTGAAAAATGGTTTTTCAGATCATAGTATTCAGTTTTGGAAACTGAGTCTATCGGTCCGATCTGATCGGCGATCGGAGTTGTGATGAAGTCACGGTGATAGGGATGAACCGAATGTTCATCCGTTGGACCCGGGCCCGTTGGGCCGGTCCAAGTCTATCATGTGTCTATTTAATTAGACTTAAGGGCTTCATAACTAACAATCATAACAATTACATTGCACAAAACCCTAACCCTAGAGCTCTAAAAGCCGCTGCCTCCCTCCTCTCCCAAAAGCCGCCGCCGCCGCCTTGCGCCGCCGCCGCCGCCTTGCGCCGCCGCCGCCGCCGCCGGAATTTGTTCCGACCAACTTTTCGAGGAGAATCCGTTGGTGATAAAATCCATCAGTCTTATAGTGCAGACTGATCGGAGGGAGATCGTTTCTGGTCGTGGACCTGATTGACGAATCTACCGCCGCCTACCGTGAAGAGCCGGCGTTCTTGTAATTCTGGTTGGAGCCAGGCACGAGTTGCCAGCAAGGTAATCAACGAAAACACCCTATGAATGGTTCGTATTGTGTTTGAATTTTAATTGTATTGATCGTCTCCCGGGCAATTTTGTTTTTCCGCTGCGCCCAGGGAGGCGGGATCCGGATCCTACACCGTTGTTCCCCAACATGATGATGTTCGTCTAGTTGTTTTTTGAGATTTCTAAGAATTTTGTTGAAGCAGCTTACAAGCAGCTTATTCGATTTGATTTCCAGAAATTTCCTTAGATATTTTTGATTCCTTCATACTAAGGAAATCTTCGAAGTTCATGTTTGATTATGAGTTAAGTCTGAAATCTGGTTATTTTACCAAAGCTGAATTCTTTATATAGCGAGATGATTTTGGAACAAAGTTTTGTTTCTAAGCTTTTTTAAGTTGAGATCTGAGTTCGTGATTCAAATCTTAATTGGTCAATTGTGTGAAGTTGACTATTCCAAATCTGAGTTGACTAAGCAGTTCAAATCTGATTCCTTTCTTCTTCGTGAATACGCTTGCGTATTATTCAGATTTCGTGTTGGTTTTTTTCAGATCTATTTCGATTTGAAAGTATAAATCGATTTATTCATAGCTAAATTATTGTACAGTATCGTATTCCAGATTCGAGAAATTGATTCTAGTTCCAGCTTCGTACGAATTCCAATGGATTCCCAAATTGTTCCCGAACATCAATAGAGTTTTAAAACCAGTAAACCGTACGGGACAGAGGAAAGAAAAGCAAATTTATAGAAAAGAAAATAAAGCTTTACAGATTGTATTAAAAAATAAAAATGTTTATACATATTATGGCTTATTAACAGACGGTGACATGGGAAAGGGTGAGGACGCTGGCTGACGAACCAGTGTGCCCCTTTCAACTCGGAAGGGACTAAGATATGGTTGACAAACTGTATACCCTTTATATGCGATAGATGGGGCTTGTTCCTACGCCCCCTGATATCAGATGACAGTTTGATCAAACGATCGACCTTATGTACAGGTGTCTAGCCATAATTCACAGAAAAGTAAGAACAGAGCCTAAGGGGATTTTAATCACGGCTTAAAGATTTATTTAAAGATTCTCCTTTCAAGGAGCAGGGAAATGTTTTCAGACATATACGATTATGCTTTCATACATTTCATATTTGACAGTTATTCGTATTCAGCTTATTCATTGCTAAGCTATTCCAGATTCAGATATGGCTATGCTTGTATTGCATGATTTAGTTATTCCAGATTTACCTGCTTAGCCTCTAGGCTCACTAGTTTTGTTGAGTGCAGGTAATGAATCGTAGGGAGCTGGATGGTGAGAACTGATCGAATCGGAGTGTTTATTGTGGACAACAGTTTCCGTTTGTGTTTTTGTCCTTCAGATTTCATTGTACAGAATTATACATCAACTTTTGTAATGTATCAGATTACGGATTTTCTTGTTTTGATTGAGATCTGAACCAAACATCTATTTGCAATAGTAAACACAGTTCCGCATATTTATTGATCAGATCTATTTTCCAATAGCGCAAGAGAATTTTTATACCTTTGCAATTTCAGTCCAGAAAATTTATCGTATTGTCTTTTTAGACAAGTTAAAACTTTTAGTTTCTTTCAATTCATACCCAAAACATATTAAAATAACTTAGAAAATTTCGATCGTTACAATTTGTATCAAGCATGGTCCTTGAGATAAACACTCTTCCAGTCTGAGACAGTTCTCGCCGCTTCTATAATTGTGAGCTTTATTTCATGTTCTAGCATATAGTAATATCTCATAATAGTATTGTGTGGATTTGGGTTACCCCTACAGATAATGGCAGGGAGAAGTATAGGAAGAAGAGTTACCATAGAAGGAGAGGGTGAAACAGAAGGTACTAACCATGTCCTAGCTAGTATGGCCCAATTACTAGAACGTTTGGTTGATCAAAACAACCAAGGAAATGGTCAATCAACAGGAAGAATGTTTGGCCGAGAAGATCCGCAAGAGAGGTTTAGGAGACAACGACCTCAAGAATTTTCTAGTTCGACCGATCCACTAGTAGCAGAAAGCTGGATCAAATCACTGGAAGTCATATTTGACTATTTGCATCTAACTAATCAAGAGAGACCTCGTTGTGCAATTTATATGTTGAGAGGAGATGCTATGATCTGGTGGAAAGGAGCCAAGTTGACTGTAGCCTTGGCAATGCTCACCTGGTAAGAGTTTATGCAAGTGTTTTATGATCAATACTTCACAGTAGATGTGAGAGAGGAGCTGCAGAATGAATTTTTAACCCTGAAACAAGAAGGAATGCCAATGCCGGATTATATCCGCAAATTTGAGAGAGGATGTTACTTTGTTCCTCTTATAGGAACCAATGCAGAAGCGAAGCTTCGACATTTTATCAATGGGTTGAAGCCAATGATAAACATGATGTTAGGCTAGCAGAACCCACTGATTATAGAGCAGCTGTGAATAAAGCTCTATGTACTGAGTAGGATTGGAAGGTGATTGAGGAAGAACGACAGCTGAAACATCAAGCCTTCCAGAATAAGGACCGTAGACAGTTTAAGAAGCCAAACAATAATCAGCAAGGGTTCCAGGGAAAAGGACCCATAGCAGCTCAACCTATCACTGCTGTTCCTAAAATTGGAAATACACCAACATGTCCAACCTGTGAGAAGAATCATTTGAGCTAGTGTCGTTTTGGTCAGAATGTGTGTTATACATGTGGAAAGCCAGGCCACGTATCTAAGTACTGCCCTCAGAATAAACAACTCATCACTAGCAGAGCTTATGTGATGACGGCAGATCAGGCTCCACCAGATTCGACGGTTGTTACCGGTAAGATTGTTGTTGCAAGTATGCCTACTTTAGCTTTATTAGATTCAGGTGCAACACATTCGTTATATCATTAAATTTTGCTAAGAAATTACCAGTCCAATCAGAAGTAATAGAGATAGGATATTGTGTTCGAGTTCCCTCAGGAGAATGTTTAGTTACTAATAATGTTTTTCGCAACAAGAAATTAAGCTACAGGGAAATGTTGTTTATGAATATTTGATAGTATTACCTATGCTTGAGTTTGATTTAATATTGGGAATAGATTGGTTAACTAAGTATGGAACCATTATAGATTTTAAGCAAAGAAATTTTAAGTTTAAAATACCCAACGGGATCTCATTTTTGTTTAGAGATTGACAGATTTGACAAACCCCTAAGCTTATATCAGCTTTGAAAGTCCCAAAGATTTAGAGATAGGATATTGTGTTCGAGTTCCCTCAGGAGAATGTTTAGTTACTAATAATGTTTTTCGCAACAAGAAATTAAGCTACAGGGAAATGTTGTTTATGAATATTTGATAGTATTACCTATGCTTGAGTTTGATTTAATATTGGGAATAGATTGGTTAACTAAGTATGGAACCATTATAGATTTTAAGCAAAGAAATTTTAAGTTTAAAATACCCAACGGGATCTCATTTTTGTTTAGAGATGACAGATTTGACAAAACCCCTAAGCTTATATCAGCTTTGAAAGCCCAAAGATGTTTAAAGAAAGGATATCAAGGATTTATAGTTAGTGCTATATCAGTAGTGGAAGATAAGAAAATTTACTTGGATGACGTGGAAGTAGTGAACGAATTTCCAGATGTCTTTCCAAAAGACATATACAGTTTGCCTCCAGATCGGGAATTAGAATTCACTATCGATTTAGTACCCGAAGCTGCCAGAGTTTCCAAACCGCCTTACAGACTTGCTTCTAAAGAGATGAAGGAATTAAAGATCAGACCAAGACTTGTTAGATAAGGGGTTTATCCGTCCCAGTACATCACCGTGGGGAGCTCCAGTTTTATTTGTCAAGAAAAAGGATGGTAGTATGCGTTTGTGTATAGATTATAGGGAATTGAATAAGTTAATTGTTACGAACAAATATCTTCTCCCTAGGATAGATGATTTATTCGATCAACTTTGAGGAGCTGCTGTAATTTCGAAGGTCGACCTCAGATCTGGATAGCACCAGCTTCGAGTTAAAGACGCAGATGTATATAAGACAGCTTTTAGTACGTGTTATGGTCATTACGAATTTTTAGTGATGCCATTTGGGTTAACAAATGTACCTTCTGTGTTCATGGATTTAATGAATAGAGTATTCCAACCTTTTCTAAACAGATTTGTAATTGTTTTTATAGATGATGTTCTCATTTACTCTAAGAGCAGAGAAGAACATGCTGACCAGCTCAGAGTGATACTTCCGATTTTGAGGACTAAGAAATTTTTTTCTAAGTTTACTAAATGCGAATTCTGGATTGAAAAGATTGTGTTTCTTGGTCATATTATTTCTAATAATGGAGTAGAAGTAGATCCCTCCAAAGTAGAAGCTGTTCGAGAATGGCCTGTACCTAAGAGCGTAGCAGAGGTTCGAAGTTTCTTAGGTTTTGTGGGTTACTATCGATGTTTTATAGAGGGATTTTCTAAGATAGTTGTTCCTTTAACGTCGTTGACCAAGAAGGATGTTAAGTACAATTGGTCCCCAGAATGCCAGTCCAGCTTTGAAAGGTTAAAGCAGCATTGATAGAAACCCCTGTTTTGACGTTGCCATCTGAGAAAGGGAATTTTACGATCTATACAGATGCATCGAAGATAGGATTGGGTGCTGTTTTGATGCAATATAGGAGAGTGATTGCTTACGCTTCTAGACAGCTAAAGATTCACAAAAAGAATTATCCTACGCATGATCTTGAATTAGCAGCAGTGGTTTTCGCATTAAAGATTTGGAGACATTAATTTTATGGAGAAAAATGTGAAATCTTTACAGATCACAAAAGCCTTAAGTATTTCTTTACCCAGAAGGAGCTTAACATGAGACACATAAGATGGCTCAAACTGGTTAAAGACTACGATTGCGTAATTAATTATCACCCTGGTAAAGCTAACGTAGTAGCAAATGCATTAAGTAGATGAGCTGTGGGTTTAGCTCAGCTTTCAGTACAGATTCCCTTAGCGAAAGAAATCGACAGATTTGAGTTGGGAATAGTTACGCAAGAGAATGTTGCTAGTATAGCTGTTCTTACAATCCAATCTACGTTGAAGGATCGGATTAGAGATGGTCAGATGTGGGATGAACAACTGCTTAAATGGAAGCAGCAAGATGAGGAAAGAGGTGGAAATCTTTATACTACAGTAGAAGAAATTGTGAAATATCAGGATAGGTTATGGGTACCGCGAGTTGATAATTTGCGCAATGAGATTTTGAATGAAGCCCATAATACACTGTATTCGATTCACCCAGGAGGAACGAAGATGCATAAGGATTTACAACATCTGTTTTGGTGGCCAGGAATGAAACGAGATATCTCCAATTTCGTAGCTGAGTGTTAACATGCCAGCAAGTTAAAGCAGAGCATCAGAGACCAGCTGGAATGTTAAAACCGCTCCTTATACCAGTATGGAAGTGGGACAATATACCGATGGATTTCGTAGTGGGATTACCGAAGACACTCCATGGATTTAACTCTATTTGGGTTATCATCGATAGATTAACCAAGTCAGCACACTTTTTACCAGTAAAGACAACATATGATCTGAATAGGAATGCTAATTTGTATGTGAATGAAATAGTGAGACTCCATGGAATTCCAAGTTCTATAGTATCAGATCGTGACCCCAGATTTACCTCTATGTTATGGAAAAGTTTACATAAAGCCTTGGGAACTAAGTTAACCTTCAGTACAGCTTTCCATACACAAACCAATGGACAACCAGAAATAGTGATTCAAACGCTGGAGGATTTGCTTCGTGCGTGTGTTCTCGACTTTGCAGAAAGCTGGGATTCTAAATTACCCTTAGTTGAGTTTACGTATAACAATAGTTATCAGGCGTCAATAGAAACGGCTCCATACGAAGCACTGTATGGTAGGAAGTGTAGATCACCGATACATTGGGATGATGTAGTTGAAAGAAAAGAAACCGGACCTGATATTATAGAACAGACTTCAAAAGCTATTAAGAGGATACGTGATCGAATGAAGACGGCACAAAGGACAGAAGAGCTATGCCGATAGCCATCACCGTGATCTGAATTTCGAAGTAAGAGATCATGTATTTCTAAAGGTAGCACCTACAAAGGGTGTAATGAGATTTGGACGAAAAGGAAAGCTGAGTCCCAGATTTATTGGACATTCGAGATTCTGGAGAGAATTGGGACTTTAGCATATCGACTAGCATTACCTCCACAGTTATCGGCTGTCCATAATGTGTTCCACATATCAGCTCTCAGGAAATACATTTCGAACCCTTTGCATGTATTAAGACATGAGCCTATCCAGATAGCATCAGATCGGACTTACGAAGAAATACCAGAGAAGATTCTTTCTAGAGAGAATCGTAAGTTAAGAAATAGAACCATCCCTATGATAAAGATTTAGTGGAGAAACCACTCAGAAAGAGAAGCCATCGGGGAAGTTGAAGCTGATATGCGAAGCAGCTATCCAGATTTGTTTAAGTAAGTAAATTTCGGGGACAAAATTTCTTTAAGGAGGATAGAATTGTAACGCCCAGAAACTTTTAAAACCACAATTAGAAAGTTTAAGAGACTGAGAGATCTATTTGCAATGCTATATTAAATCAGCTTTTGTTAGTTGATTATCCAGATTGAGACACGAATGCAGGAGCTGTCTTGCCGATCCAGACAAACTGATTTATTTCCTCCTTTAAATAAAATGGTTCGGTATGCATTCTTGTAATTATTGCTTGAAATTGAGTAGCACTTTTAAAAGCAATTTTGAGCATCTTGATGAAACGTGTTTCCTTCTTAGGCATTTAAATTCATATATATAGGTTGATAGACACATCATGCATTAATCAAAACACTCTTCATAAGCAATGCACTCTGTAATAAAACCGAACAAAGTTTTCAAAGTTATTCACAGGAAGTGATCGGGTTGTCCGTTTATTCAGGCCAGATAACTTGCTGTGATTGTGTTGCAGAGAAAGGCAAGTAAACTCTGTTTCTTGCTACACTCTTGAAAGCATAAATTGTTTTGTTCTGCATGTCTGTGTGAGTATTTAAAGGTTTGAATATTTGCTTTTAATTTTCTTCAAACGCGGAGTTTAAACAAAGATGTTTTATGAATAAGGTACGGGTATACTGAGATTTTGATTCAGAAAATGTTTGATGATGTTCGTCCAGTTGTTTCTTGAGATTTCTAAGAATTTCGTTGAAGCAGCTTATTCGTTGATTTCCAGAAATTTCCTTAGATATTTTTGATTCCTTCATACTAAGGAAATCTTAGAAGTTCATGTTTGATTCTGGGTTAAGTCTGAAATCTTGCTATTTTACCAAAGCTGTGTGAGACCCGAAAGCTGATGAGATTAATTGAGTTAATTAATCGGGTTTTGTAGAGATCAGCTTTGAGTTGATGAGCTTAGAGAAGCTATCAGGTTCTGTTTGTTCTTAGAACAGCTTTGGTTAGTTGAGTTCTTTCGCGGAAGCTGTTCAGTAGTTAGCGCAGGTCATCGCTGAATGTTGGTGCTCAGTAGTGGTGACGTTAGCAGTAGTGGTTGTATTCAGCAGTCGTAGCGAGATCAACAGTAGCGAGTGCGCTAGCGTGTTTCAGCAGTGAGTAGCGGGTGAGGTGTCCAGTTGCGACAGTAGTTCTCTACGACGTCGTTTGAGTTAGTAGCGATTGCTGTTTTGGCTTAGAGCAAGATCTGTTTTGCGAGCGGGAATATCAGTTGCGATAGCTTAAGTTGTCGGTGGAGATGTTTCCAGTTTTTGTCAGCAGTGAGATTTAATAGGGAGCTTGGCCTTGTTTTCTATTATTGTTCCCGACACTTAGAATATTTCCCGATTTCCAAATTCTGTCACGATACCCTAGATACTGTTCACCGAACCTTATCTTCTTCGATTGTCGGTGGTAGGCAGCTCCGATGAAGGAGAGAGTGGTAGCGTTGGACTCCTATTGCTAAGACACTTCGTTTGGATATGTTTTCGAACGTTTGCTTGAAGCTGGTGAGGTGTGCGAAGACATCTCCCTTGTGTAGTCTGTTGGCATAAGCGTCGGATTTCACTCCTAGCTTTTTGGGGTAAGTTCAGTTCCTGCCTTTAAGCTTGTTAGAGCTTTCTGTGGTGTTTGATGCAGTATCATAGCGCTGGTTGAGTTGTAACTCCCTGCTGTTGCTTTTCTGTGCTTCGGTCTTTGAGCAGTTGTTGTGTTTCCGTTGAGCAGGTGGTGGATCTGCGTCATTGTGGCAATCTGCTTTGTTGTTATTATAGCTCAGAAGAATTGAGGTACGGATATGAGCTTGTTTACAGCTTAGGATTGAGCATGGATTATATGCTTGGCTGTGTGTGTGCTCTGTGCTGTTATCGTTTGTGCATTGTATCGATATCCGCTGTTGCATTTGCATACACGCATGTTGCTATCGAGCGCTGTTTTGCTATCTATGAATGTTCTGTTGAATTGTGAGTACCCGGATGCTATGTTCAAGGACGAGCGGGTAGTTACCGTATACCTTGGAGGCGAGCGGGTAACTCCCGTACCTCATTCTCCCTGCTGGGTTTGTTAGCTGCTATGAGCGGAGTGGGTAGCTCCCACATCTCATGAGTGAGCAATAGCAAGTGGAGCTGGTTGTTAGCATCTGGTATGATGTACTGGAGATGAGTGAGTAGCTCCTATGTGCTCAGTATACCCGTGGCCACTATTGATTGTTCCTTTTATCAGATCTTGCTGTTGAGCTGTTGTTGAGATCTTTTGGTTCCCAGCTTTCGGTTGTAGCCTTGATCCCTTGCATAGCATGTGCATATTTATCTGTTGCTTTTCCTTATGCTGTTTATTGCTGCTCTCCGTACTGGGGTTTGACCCCGAGGTCCCTATGGGGCTGGTGTTTGTTGCGTATGTGTTGTTTCCAGGTTTCTCAGGTTTCTCTGCTGGTCGTGGCTTTGACCCAGCTGAAAGTGCCCCAGGAGGTGGATAGAGTGTCCCAGTTAGCGTATAGCATATATGTACTAGTACTGTTAGCTGGGGAATGCCATGTGCTTGTGGGATTGTGTTATCCGTTGTAGTACTGGTATTTGTGTTTGTATAAATGCTGTACTATTGTACCGAGTGTTTGTAAAATACTGGGATTACTTTGAGTATTGTGTATTTTAATTTATATGTTTTAAACCTTCAGGCCTAAAGCGAAAATTTTAAGCCGTTTTTTGTATGCTTCGGCTGTGTTTGCGTGCTTTAACTCTGAGTTATGCACGAGGCCTGACATTTTTGGTATCAGAGCTTAAGCTGGGATAAGCTCGATTTCTGTGATCACACTTGAGTCTAGGCACAGTGTTGTGTGTTGCATGTGCTTGGTTATGTGATCTATTTGCTGTATTTGATTGTGCTGTATCTGTTCTATTGTGATCTTACCCTCTTAGTGTTTCTTAAATGCCGCCTAGACGTAGGCGTAGAGGTAGAGGTAGAGGGCAGATTCCGGAAGAGTCTGAAGGTCAGACAGAAGGTGATTAGCGTAGTTTTACCCGTCGTGGTCGCGATTGGCAGGTAGAGGATGAGGTTGATGAGTTGACTGCTCGTGTGAATGACATGGAGCTTGTCATTGCGAGGTTTCAGCGTATGAACCCTCAGGTTTTCAATGGGGATGAGTCTAGTGTCGATGCAGATTCGTGGCTGGCAGCATGTCACTGGTTTTTTTTAACCATGTGCAGTATGATGATGATCTCAAGATGAGTCTGGCTACTTTTCAGTTGAGGAAAGGTGCGGAGCGTTGGTGGAGAGGCACTTTAAGGACTTTGGAAGAGACTGGAGTAGGGATTACATGGGACAGTTTTTGTGTTGCTTTTCGTCAAGAGTATGTCCCGGAGTCCTACGTGAACGCCCGTGAGCGTGAGTTCGCTAACTTGGAGTAGGGCAGTATGTCTACTAGAGAGTATGCCCATAGGTTTTCTTCCCTTCTTGCATACGTGACGCATGTTTCTGGTCGGGAGCAAGCGAAGAGAACTAGATTTCTTGAGGGGTTGAACGAGGAGTTGTATTCCTTGGTTTTGGCTAGCTCGCCGAAGACCTATGAAGAGGCGATGGACAGTGCGATCGACATCGAGGAAGTGGTTTTGGCTAGCTCGCCGAAGACCTATGAAGAGGCGATGGACAGTGCGATCGACATCGAGGAAGTTTTGAGGAACCGTCGGTCTCGTGGTAGGCCGCAGGTGGCGCAGAGTAGTCGTCCAGTGGTTCAGGGAGCGCAACCTTCCCAGTCTGTGCAGTCATCTCAGCCACCCCAACAGCAGCAACAGGTGGCCCAACAGTTTGGTCATCAGAGGTTTCGTCCTCGTGGTAAGCAGTTTAAGAATAAGTCTGGTTCGAGTTCTTCTGGTTCTGGTAGCTCCAGCAGCGGTGATACCAAGGTGGAGTATTGTGGCCAGTGTGGTGGAAAGCACCCTACAGCGCAATGTGTAGGTGTGCAGGTTTCTTGTCATGTCTGTGGTCAGTACGGACACTTTGCCAGAGTGTGTCCTTTGTCTGGATCGTAGCATACCGCAGTTCCACCGCAAGGTCGAGGTGGATCGTCTACAGGTCGTTCTGCTTTTCCTGTTCAGTAGCAGAGGTTGGGGGAGCCTCAGTTTAGGCCGTTTCAGCAGCCTGGTCCTTCGCGGTTTGGAGATTCTTCCCACCCTCAGTTTTCTGGACCTCAGTTTGCCCAAGTAAACGCCATGACCAGGGAGCAAGCGGAAGGCACACCGGGTGGTGGGATTATCCAAGGTACTTGCTTTGTTTTTGATTTTCCTGCGCGTGTGTTGTTTGATACAGGAGCATCGCATTCTTTTATTTCTGATGTATTTATGGTTGATCTTGGTTTGCATACAACTCCTTTGTGTGATATTGTGTCTGTTGCGACTCCTGCCGGTGCGAGCCTGTTCTCCCAGGAGATTTTGTTGAATGGTGTTCTTAGGTTTGGCGAGAGTGTGTTGTTAGCCAACCTGATCAGGCTAGTGATGTGGGATTTTGACTGTATAGTGTGAATGGACGTGTTGTCTAGTTACAGGGCCACTGTGGACTGTTTCCATGGCGTTGTGCGATTTAGGCCCCAGTCTGGCGAGAAATGGAATTTCTACAGCCAAGATTCCCAGTTGAAGACTCCTTTAGTCTCTGCGATGGAGATGTTTAGCCTGTTGTCGCTTGATAAATGCTGGTTTCATGATCTATGCCTTCGATGCATCTTCTTCTTCGAGCGTAGAGCTTAGTAGAGTCCCTGTGGTTTGACATTTCCCGAATGTGTTTCCTGAGGAGATTCTTGGTTTTCCTCCGAGGCGGGAGATAGACTTCAGCATTGAGTTGGTTCGTGGTACAACTCCGATTTCGTGTGCTCCGTATCGTTTAGCGCCTGCTGAGTTGAGGGAGCTTAAGGAGCAGCTTAGTGATTTGCTGGAGAAGGGATTCATTAGGCCTAGCATGTCCCTGTGGGGAGCGCCTATTTTGTTTGTCAAGAAGAAGTACGGGTCGATGAGGATGTGCATCGACTTTAGACAGTTGAACAAGGCGACAGTGAAGAATAAGTACCCTTTGCCTAGGATCGATGATCTTTTTGACCAGTTGCAAGGTTCTGCCATGTTTTCTAAGATCGATCTGCGTTCTGGGTATCATCAGTTGCGCATCCGTGAGCAGGATGTAGAGAAGACTGTGTTTCGTACGAGGCATGGGCATTACGAGTTTCTAGTTATGCCTTTTGGTTTGACGAATGCTCCCGCAGTTTTCATGGACTTGATGAATAGAGTCTTTAGAGAGTTCATCGATCAGTTTGTGATTGTGTTTATCGATTACATTTTGGTGTACTCTAAGACTTCGTTGCAGCACAAAGAGCATTTGATGCTAGTTCTTCAGAAGCTTCGAGACTCGCAGTTGTATGCCGAGTTTTCCAAGTGCGAGTTTTGGTTAGACCGAGTTGTGTTTCTGGGTCATGTGATCTCTGTTGATGGTATTTCTGTGGATCCCAGTAATGTTGAGGTTGTTCTTAACTGGGAGCGTCCCAAGAGTGTTGCTGAGATTCGTAGTTTCTTGGGTCTGGCTGGATATTATCGTCGTCTTATCAAAGGATTCTCTAGTATAGCTAAGCCCATGACGCAGTTGACTCAGAAAGACAAGCGTTTTGTGTGGACTGAGCAATGCGAGAATAGTTTTCTAGTAACGACCGGACTTTTCTCAAAAGAAATTTAGAAATTTGGGGTTCGAATTAAAAGATCCAAAAATTTCAATCTTAATAAACATAAAAGTCGTTACTAAAATTCTGGACTAAATTTCGAATAAACACAATTCATTGCTGCTGAAATGCGGAACAAGGAAACAATGACGTGAGCGGAAGTAGAATTAAAATCTGATAAAAACTTTTCATAACAAGTGAAGGAAATCAGCTGGAAGGATATACAAAACATGGAACTAAATCCTCGGCTGATAAAATAACACACGCGGAACTGATATACCAGCTGATAAAAATACGAGTGAACTTGCATATATCTTTACACCAGAAGTTCATACAGATTTCTACAAAAATGAGGAACTAGAAATCTGTTAACATACAAAACCATAACTAAAGTTCTGTACATCTAAATCAAAAGAAACAACGAAAGATGTCCACGATAAACAACATTGTCCAACCAGCCACTCTCCATCCAGCTCCCTACTGCTCATTACCTGCACTCAATGAAAACCAGTGAGCCGAAGGCTCAGCAGGTAAAATCTGGAATAGCAAAATCATGCAATAGAAACTGAAACTGAAACTGGAATCTGAAAGCTGAATACATAAATGAATTCTGAATACGCCTTAGAATAAACAAGCGCAATATATATATATCTGAGAATTCTGAAAGCATAAAACATAATCAAATTCTGAAAACATTTTCTTTAAACATTCTCTGGAGCTGTGTTTAAAATCACACTTGCGCTCTTCTGAAATTATGACAAAACTTTAAATATTTTGGTCCAATTCGTTTGATCAAACTCCTGATATCAGTCTCTAGCTCTATGGCTCATGGTGAAGGGATATACAGATCCGTCGACCTATACACCTGATCCTTCCTCTGTTGAAAGGGCACACGGTTCGTCAGCCGCACACTCACCCTTCTTCTGGGGACCCTCTTTGTTGTCATAACTTAAAATATTTTCTAAAACATCGTTCTGCTCTTTCTTTTCTTTCTAAAAATCTGTTTTCTTTCTCTCTTGCACGAATTACTGGTTTTTCTTTTGTCTAATGATGTTCTGGAACTTCAAGGGATTTCTCTGTAAAACTTGCGAAGATGAAAACTGAATAAAAGCTCTCAAATTTTGTTAAATTGATTCGAATAATATTTTGAACTGAAGCGGAAATGAATAAGAAATCAAATTCTGAGATTTCGTTATCTGTTGAAGAAACGAAGAATGAACAGTAACCAGCTGAAATGAATCAGTACTTAGAAACAAATAAAGCAGCTGCTGAAATATCAAAATGGAATACATCTGCTGGTGAACAGTGAACTGCTGGAAATTTTCTAGGAAATGCTTCTGCTGAATTTTGAAAGACAACGCAACTGCTGAATTCAAACAAAGGAATGCAGCTGCTGAATTAGTTCAAAAGGTATGCACCTGCTGGTTTTACGATAACCAAGCAGCTGCTGATTTTCAACGAAGAAGTGCAACTGCTGATTTTAACAAGGAAAGATGCACCTGCTGATGAGCAGTGCATCTGCTGATTTTATGAAAGCAATGCATCTGCTGAATATCAATAGCTGATGAACAAATTATCAACTGATGACAACTATCAGCTGATGAACAAACTATCAGCTGATGAACAATAAAATACGCAACAGCTGAACATGAAATAGTGCGTCTGCTGGTCGCAACTACTGAACTCAAACAATGCGACAGCTGAAATCTATACTTAGAATATTTTCAACAAAGAAATATCAGTCGTGGTATAAGAACCAGATTTCAGACTTAACCAGGTGAATGACGATGGTTTTCCTTTGTCTGAAGAATTCAAAATATCTAAAGAAATTTCTGGAAATGATCGAATAAGCTACTTGTAAGCTACTTCGATGGAATTTCTGAAGAAAACTCAAGAATCTACTGATAGAACATCATCAAACTATTTTCTGTAAACTTTCTGGATTAAAATCACAGTAAAACGCAACCTTTATAAAAACAGAGCATAAACTTTTCTGGTTTTCCTGAAGAACAGCCGAAGCCATCTTCCTTTCTTTAAAATCTCATAAAATCATGCAAACAGAATTGAATATATGCTTTCACTGAGTGAGCAAGAAACAGAGTTTACTTGCCTGAATTCTTGAACACAAATCACGGTAGAAATCCAGCAACTCCTAACGCACCGCCT